>JAJONR010012289.1:0-15004 GCA_029582245.1 Solanum etuberosum | reverse complement strand
AGGGAATACTTGTTATTGACACCAAAAGTTTATTTATCCTCAACTTCTTACTTTGAGCGTTCATCTTAAGTTAACTTGTATATCATGAGTATAGAATTTCCTGGAAGCATGGAGACCAAATTTTATGAATCGTAGCCAAGTTTTGAAAGACACATTATCCAATGAAGTTCTATTTCTAATAACTTCAAAATTTGGACTCTCATGTCAAAATGTCCTAAATTAAAGACAGAGGAGAAACATTGTATAGGATCTAGACATTTAACATGGTGCTTTACATTTCTTTGCATTGCAACCTAGTTGTTTTCGAATCTTGATTATGAAATTCAATGACTTGAATCTGTCACTGTCACATTAAGGAAGCATACTCCATATATATGATGAGTAACTTCTTAATGTTACCTTTCTTAAACTCCACCGCTCCCTGAGGGGAAACAATGATTTTTCCACCCCCACCCCCCTTCAATCTTCACAATTTTGTGTTTTGTCTGTACTAAACTACTACTTAGGGTGCGCCTCCGATATTGAACATTATGTTCATTTTAAAAAATCAGTACACCTGTCTGTAGAAGATTAGAGCAGACATGTATGATGGTATTGTAAAAGCTATCATTGCTTTACCCAAAGAGAACTGCAAAAGTTATCATTGCTTTACCCATAAAGAACAATAAAAAGATGAAGATAGAATATGAAAACATAATGTAGGTGACATGACACAGACATTTCACTTGATTGAGGAATTTATGACAGTTCAACCTAACCAGCTAAAAAAAACATAATTAACGGAAGAAGAAGAGTCACCATCAGTACATGCTCGAGAAGACAGTAAAATTAAAGGAAATTACCACTCATAATCATTTTTGTCATTGTCAGCATTGAGGAAATCATCAGTACCATTCTTCCTCACATTAGTGGTTGATCCAATATTGAATATAGGCGAACTTCCTGCTCTTGATTCTACAAAGGCCAAAGAATTTGCAAAACATAACAATTAATGAGCTTAGCTTATGAAGCACAGTTCAATGGAAAACCCAAATTCACCACAAATCAAACATATTGTAGTATTCTTATGCCTCTACAACTAAGTTGCACAGACTCGTGTTGGATTCTCCAAAAATTTAGAGAATCCCACACGGACCTGCAGACAACATTTTCGAAAAGTCCGAGCAACATAGCTCTACAGTACCATAAATCATTTAATTATATCAAAGAAAACGCAAAATCACACCATAATCTCAACCAGCAACTAATAATGAAGACAATATATGAAACGGAAAAAACATCAGTTAAAAAGGAAATTTAGATTTCTCACCAAGCGGAGCATCAAATTCATCGCCGTTCTGGAAAAGGAGAAGATCATTTCTCTCCTTCTCCCTTCTTCGCATTTCGAGAAACAAACCTAGCTCCTCCTCCTTCTCCTTCATTACCGAATTCCTAAAGCTCCCCATTTGCTGTTGCAGCTCCCTTAACGCCGATTCCTCTGCCCTAAAACTTCTATTCATACTTCAAAAAAAGCCTAAAACCCCTAATCCATCAACTGAAAAAAAAAATCACCAAAAATTCCCCGTTTTTTCTGCAAATTTCATGAAACAAAAACAGCATTTCACACTCATCATATACACATCCTCATGAACTACTTCAACAAGCTCAATAATGCTAAAACCCAGATGTAAAAAATTACTTGAAAAAATCACAGAAAATTCTACAAAAAGCTTAACGGAACCGCAATTTGCAGAGACAAAATCACGGTAGGTAAAAATTAGAGAGAGAAATCAAAAGATATATGATATGAAGATCATCAGAATTCAGAGAGAGAAAATTTGGAAGCTAAAAATGTTACTTATGGGAAGAATGAGGGATGAAAATGAATATAAAAAAGACTTTTGGGACTAAGTTGTTCATTTTGTTTTTTTTCAGAATTAGATAATTGATAGGGCAAGTCACGAGAGTGGGGGCAACCAAAAAAAACAAATCGTGGTGTAACGGATAAGGTATCTTCGTCGTTAATTTGAGGTCTCGTATTAAATTTTAAACAATAAAATTTATTTATAGAAACATCTTTTATGTAAATAAACAAGAAAAATATTAAAAACACTTCTAAACTCGTATAAATTATAAGTTTCATCTTCAAACTATTGATATTCATTTATTTAACTAACTGAACTTAAATACACCCCGATCTTGCAACATGGTGGAATACACCTCTAAATTCTCACCAAGTTTAAGTGCATTTTCAACACTTCTCTCGATTTTTTATCAAGAGTTTCATGTTCCTATAAAAATTTGAGACCACTTGTTATGTTATGTGACAGATCGGGGTATACCTAAATTTAGTTAGTCAAGTAGAAGATGTTTTTATAACTTTCAATAATTTAGAAACGATACTAATAATTTACATCAAATTTAGGAATATTTTCAATGTACTTCTCTCTGATTAAATTTTAAGTAACATAAATTTAATTTAATCGAATCTTAATACGAATATAGTGATATAGAAAAGAAAGTAATTAGTGTGGGGCATGTTTAATGCAACTAACACAGCTTCTCTTTTTGATGTTTTCTTCACTTGAAGGGTACGTTATCAGAATTCCAATGGTTGATATGCATAATTACAAAAATAGCCCCACTTCATAAAAAAAAATTGATTTTTTTTAAATTAAAAATTATTTCTGAAATTTCAATTTTGCCTTGTTGTGAGGGAAAAAGAAGTTATGGTGGTTAGTTGTCTTCAAAAAGTTCAAATGAAGATATCATATTATCATTGCATTTTCATTTAGCGTTTGATACTAGTACGACTATTTTGAATCTACGTTGAACAGAAATCATTCAGGGATAACACTTTTTATTAAGAATGTCTTTCATATCCAAAAGTCGAAATGGAAACATCTGATTGAGAGAAAAACAATTTCATTCACTGCACCACATCTTTTAATGATATATATCTATATATATATATAAAGGAAATCCTCAATACTACTTATAAGAGTATGATATATAAAACCTTAGTTTTAAGCAAATTGTAGTCAATTTTATATCATTTTTATCAAGCATAATATTATATGTAAACTTTATTTTATTTTATATAATATATATAATTTTGCTTGATCGAACAGACTCTTAATTAATATATAACATATGGTAAAATTGGGAATTTCGAATAAGTATATTGCATGCGTATGACACCTTGTTGAAGTAGTTGGGTAAGGTAAGTACAACAAAGTTCTTTGTATTAAAAAAAAGATTAATTAAACATTCATTAATCATTATCCTATTTATGCCTTCATTTGATTTTTTTAGTGATGTTGTGGGATATAAGTTATAAGTTGGGTAATATTGTTACCTAATCATTTTTATAAACATGAAAAAAGAAATACTACTATTAAAAATTTATATAATCAATTTTAAGTATTTGATATTAAAATTTTATTGTTATTATTTCTCATTATTTGACACACATCGTGAAATGGTTCAAACTGATAATTAAATTTTAAGCAAGACGATAATGATTTTCAATCTAATTTATCTCGCGACGATTAGTTAAACAAGATGAAATTGATCGATCTACAACAGAAATTCTAACTTTTAAAAATTAGGGCTTTTTTTAATAAAAAAACAAAAACTAATTGCACTCTATCTATATTAGGGCCTTTAGTCAAATGGGGTGTCACACTATTATTTTATTCCTTTAATTAATTGTATGCAGTGACATGCAAATTCATCATTTTGAGTATAAATTTAGAAGAATAAATGTAGTTACATGTTTAATTACTTTTTAAAATTTCTTGTTATATATTAAATTTGAATTAAAGATAATGAGTTTGATTGAACTTGCTTTTAATATGTCATTTTGATGAGTTGGGTACTTCAGTTTTGTCATCTTCCCTTATCCCCTAATCATTGTTTAAAGACTATTTTAGATTATAATTGAATTTTAAATTTAATATTTAAATATATTTAATGATTTTTTTAAGCATAAATATATTGTTTAAGTAAAAGTTAATGAATTTAGTCTGATTCGTATTCGAACTTCTAACTCCATCCTTGAGCATTTTGACTTACATATTGTCAGAAAAAAATAATTTTTAACTAACAGTAGAATTTGTAAGGAGATATTAAAGAGAAGTGAATTAAGCACTAATTATAATAAGAATACAAATTACTTTAAGGACAGAAAAAAATTACAAGAATAGAAAAGGTCGAGAGCTCTCTTTCATTAAAATTCATAAAAACAAATGGAACTAGATATATTTTCAAAGTGACTGACTTTCTTAAAAGGCTCTTTTTATAAGCTAGAAGTCAATCCTACACCTAAGTGTGAAATGACTACATATATACTAATTTTGAAGCATATATGGGTTTAGATATTGGGCTCGAGACTGATTGGAGGGAGGTCGCCGTCAGACTCAAAAACATGTCTAGGTTAGGATATTGGGCTCAAGACTAATTGAAGGATGCCCAGCGCTAGACTTGAAGTTGACTATTGATCTAGCTGAGGACCATCATGAGAGTGCTCTAGCTATAAAGTAATTTATTTCCGAAAAGAGATCCTTCAAGTTATCTGATTATAAAACGACTTTGATTATATCACAAATAATGTCACGACCCAAAAATGGATGTGATGGCACTCGTCTTATCCCATCAAGACAAGTCAGTCTAAAACCCAAATATCACAAACTATGCGGAAGTAAGACATATTGAAATCTCAAAATATTATAAGTGCGGATAACTAAGTCAACTTAATAAAACCCCCAAAACCTGGTTGTCACGTGTACAAGTCTCTAAAGTGTTACAATTGATTCAAAGAAATACACGAGTCTCAAATGACATTGTTTCTAGAATATAACAAGGTCATAAATAAGGAGAAAGAAGGTCTGCTGAAATGACAAGCAGCTACCTCACAAACCTCCACAAGAAGCCTCAGACAAGAAGAGAAGAGTATCACGAAGGTCCGGGCTAGTA
Organism: Solanum etuberosum; assembly: GCA_029582245.1. Taxonomy (NCBI): domain Eukaryota; kingdom Viridiplantae; phylum Streptophyta; class Magnoliopsida; order Solanales; family Solanaceae; genus Solanum; species Solanum etuberosum. Next base: position 10,048 of record JAJONR010012289.1, on the reverse strand, counting down.
ACCTACAAAAATGTAGAAGCAAGGGGTGAGTACCAAACCACACGGTACCTAGTAAGTAAACTTCTAAACATAAGCTAAGGGAATAGAATACGGGTACTCTTTACACCCCATCCGAACCTCCACAACTACAACCTGCATAAAACCAGCTCAACCTAACAGTTCACAGTTTACATAGCACACAGCTCAACAACAACACTCTAACAAATTACACATCCTCAACAATAAACTCAATATTCATCAATCACAACTTCCACAGAAAGGCACTCACAAGATCAGCAACACACAAAATCAAGTTCATCAATGATAAAAATGTGCAGTGCAATGAAATGCAATGTCAAGTATAGTGATGCATGTCTGACCTAACGATACACACCCGTTGTCTCTCAGTCCGGGACCCATGAGGGACATATATGTCCATGCATCCATCACGGCGTGCGATACGACCCTCGCTATATAGTATCTATCGCGGCGCGCGATACGTCCCTCGATATATAGTATCCATCACGGCGCGCGATACGTCCTTCGAAATGGTACATCTTCATATCACATAACACTTATCACAGTCATATCTCAGACCAATGCAAATGACATATTCACACAAATAATGAGGAGATGATCATTTTCATAAAAATGCACAATTCACAACAATACAACCGTGATACAACATCAAAAGCAATAAGCCTTTCAAATCATTCTCAAACGTCATACACCAACAATTAATCACATTACCCTTTTTCCATCATTAGAATTATTCAACGTAGACAAGTCAACCCATCACCAATTCCCATTACTCCCCAACACACACCACAAGGAAATACACGATTCTATACACTTAACAAGGGTTTAGAAATCCACTTGCCTCAAATAATCGAACAATCACTCCGGGACTTGAGTCTTCCCCTTTCGTTGAGCTTCCAAATCAATGCAATCTATTCAAGTACATAGTCACAATAAGATTTCGAAACTAACAACACTCATGTTACTATAGGTCTAGCCTAAACCCAAAAACTCACTCAAACCTATAATCAAATTCTTAAATCTTGATGCCAATTAACATGTCAACTCTTTCATTTTTTCTCAAATTTCAAGCGTAGGCTTAAGTTTCAATTCTTCCAAATATTATAATTCTAGTGGTATTTATATAATACAATACACCTAATATTTAATTACCTATCTCAATATAGATAAACTTAAACTATAAAAAGAAATCAAAATTAAAGCCAAGTTAATCAAGAAAATCAGTAGCTAAACCACAAAGGAATACGCAGCAATCTGCCTATTGCAGATTATACCTCCTTTCCCTCATTATCTAATAATGCTCCAATCATATGCCATGATTATCTTTCAAAGTTTGTCTTTATGCCTTATGGAAAATTACAACAATTTTCAGGTGAATTTTCACTATTTTCTTTGCACAAGTAATAAGAGTATTTAATAGTGCACACTGCCAACTATTGCAATCAAAATTACGGCGGAATGTTGTAATCTAAAAATCAATTACTTTACCTCCATTGTCGCTCATGTCGTTCCATGCCCCATAAGCTTTGCATTTTCTGTTCCCTTAATTATGTTGATAAACCCTAGTAACTAATTTAATAAATATAAGCCAAATAATATAGAGTATCAAATAAATTAAAGACATGGCTCATTAATTTACCAACTAAATAATTTAATTATTTAATAAATATTATCGAATAGTTCAAAATTTTCAAGTCAACTTCACCGACTGATCGAAAATGACTCAGGCAACTATCGAGAGGGGCATAAACGGTAATTTTACTAAAAAAATGATTTTTCCGGGTCATTACAAGTAATATCAATCTAAGTCATGTCGAAGACTGCGATCTATGAATCTTCTCAAGCTAATGTAAAATGGATCGATATTTCTTTAATTTCTATTCTGCCACATGTCATAATCTTGTTCATCCATTTGTGGAGCGCGATTTCCCTCCGTTATTGATATGGTTGAATAATAAATTTTAGAGATCATGGGAAAATGTATCTTTGTTGTTTTGTTTATATGGTCTGTCAGATTATTCCTTGATTTAATGATTTCTTTGTAATTAATTATCCTAATTAAAAAATAATACACTGGAGAATGAACAGATGCAGTATGTGTGTTTTTTAGTTTACAAAATAAAAAATTAACAAAAAGGTGAGTGTCGGCAAGCTTAAGATAATAAAGAAAACAAGAAGTTGGTATTTGTTTGTTAAGAATAAACAAATATTAGCTCTAATTTAATTTCAAAATATAATATTTCTATCCTCAGAAGATTGTTTGATTGGTGAATAAGTTATTCAAAAATAATAATAATGAAATTACAATATCAAGACTAATGAAATTGTAGAGTTGTAATTATGGATTCGACTCATTGAGTCGATCTGATTCAAATACATAATTTTTTTAGAATTGAACTAAGATATTTAGAATTTAGATTTTAAAATTATGAAAAATATTTAAAAGAAAAGTGAATTGGTTCGATCTAACTCACAATCCATGTATGATTAGGATGGGCTAATCACAGAAAAACTACCTAATTATATAAACATTTTTGTTCTATTTACTAATTTTTAATAGTTTGAAATATTCTCATATTAAATATTTGATTAATTAGTAATTTCATACCAGATTTCAAGTGAGAAAGACCTAAATACATGCTATCAAATATACTCTGAAATACAAATACAAAAGGAGAGAGGTGAGTGAAGTAGGAGAAAGAAGAGCAAGAGAGTCGAAGTATCTCAGATACATGTGAATTGTACTAGATACATAAATCAAAGATATTATAAGATACATTGAAGAAAAACGAAAGAGGTGTGAATGTATAAATTTCATATATCCTAAACTAGTGAAATTTATGTTATTTATACAAGTCATATTAAGGCTGTTGAAATGATGGGCTAGCCCTGGCCTATTAAATTTCAAAGTTTGTGCTAGCTGGGCTAGGTTGGTCTAATCTGACCAATATTTTGACATCTTACTTAGGTGAGTAGTTTTTAATAAATAAACTAATTTTAACGATATTTTTCTATTTGTTATCATTTATAGCAATACTATGAATTTATGATAAATTTGTTATGTATTAAAAGTGAATTATGCATGCAATATAAATGTATTATAAGTGTTTTGAAATATATTATGATTGTTTGATAAGAAATTGAGATAATCTATTATAAGTGTATTAAAGTGTGTGATAAATGTATTATTCAAAAATAAAATTTGTATTATATGTGTTTTATAATTGTTTCTGTGTAAAATATATTTATATTATATTATAAATGTACTAAAAATGTCCAGTGAAAAAAAATATTATTACTATAAATGGTAAATATGTTCTTAATAGTATATTTATATACGTTTCTTTCTAAATAACAAGGTTACTTATTGAATATATATTTTGTATTAATATATATAATATTTTTCTGGAGTTGGTGGTTGGGTTTGGGTTGAGGGTGGGGTGGCGTGGGGTGTGGTGGGGGTAGGGAGGTAGGGTGGGGGATTTAAAAGCTTTATCATTTTTGGAGTTATATTGAACTAATAGTAGATCCTTTTTGTCTCATCATCCATCAACTTTTCAATCTATTTGTTTTTTCTCATAATTAACAAAAATCAATTTGTTCTTAATAGGCTAATATGAAATATAAACTAGCTACCTACGACTAGGCCACAAGTGATTTATTTTGGATTTATTAGACGTGATTAGACAAGACATAACTCAGTAATTTCAATTTTCTTTTACTTTTTTTTTTGTTTTGTTTTTTGAATGTTACTCTAAAAGTATGCCAAACTGGAAATGAGTAAATTCCTAGGTTACTCGACTTGATGTATTTATTATTAATTATTTTTCGTTCTTCATGACTCCTATTAATATGTGGTGTACGTTGAGAACATAATCAAGTAAAGAAGAATGTATTTCTATTAATAACTTAAAATTTTTAACTTAGATGATCATGTATGTTATTATAGTGTAGGAGTACAAAAGAAGCTTGGATTCGAATTTCATTGTCATGTTTTAATAGTATTATAAAAAAATCATGTATTTAACTCATAAAAAAATATTGTATTTGAGGAACATATTAAAAATACAATTAACTAAATAAAAACATATTCTTTTAAAATTTAAGTTTTTAACTGAAATGGTCACACTCACTCACACACTTCGATAGTGTAATATAAAATTAAACAAATAAACTGATTAGAAACTACAATTCATGGTATAATATATAATATATGAATTACACCAAAGATTACATTACTCAAAATCATGATATTAGAAAAACATCATATTTTATTTTATTAGACTGGGGTAGGGGAAAAGGAAAATGGGAGTAAACTGCGGGGAATCAAACCCTCACCGACAAAATAAATATTTATATAATCAACCAACTGAACTATGAACTATGTACTAAAATACTATATCATAATTAAATTCTTGATCATCAAGATCTAATCAAAGAGAAAACCTTCTCAAGATGTTTAGCCTTGAGACTAAGATACTCCTTCACTTTCACCTTTCTATATTTTGGTACAACAACACCAACATTTTTCTCAAAAGAAACCAATGGAACAATTGTAGAATCAACTTGAGGTCCAAAAAAATAAGCCATAGAAACCCTATGCTCAGTTTGTTCCACAAGAACTCGATGATAAACCGATGGGAATTCACCATTAGAGAGTATATGAAGAAGATCACCTACGTTAACAATGAGGGCATCGTTGGAAATCGGAGAAATTGAAGTCCATCCTTGGTCTTTTTTCAAGATTTGAAGACCCTTTGTGTTATTTGTTTGATGGAGTATTGTTAGGAATAATGAATCTGTATGAGGAGCTAACCCTAGTGCATGGTTAGGGTTTGGGCAACATGGATATGAATTCAATTGTAAAGCTTGTGTTAAGTTCAAATGAATTAATCAAATGTTCTTGAGATGGTTGCAAGTAATTGAGGATGAGCAACCAAAGTTGGAAGGATAGAGCTTTCATCTTCTTTTGATAATTTTCCATCACATCACTACAAGATTAACCAAAACAAATAATCAAAATAAGGAACCCAAATATTACAAATTATCTATCGTGATTTCTAAAAGTAATTGTCTCAAATTATCTACGTAATTAAATTTATGTTTATCGTGAGAGAAATGTAATTGTTGTGTAGAATTATCTATTAAATAACTTGATTATATAAATATATTTTTTGTATCGTTAATGTATATAACTTCAACTCGTTTTTATATACATTCACATAAAATCAATCCATGTGCTTACTAAAATTCTTGATAGTCATGTGGCCAAAGTTCCTTAGCATGATCAAGTGGTGAATCCATAATGGTGAACCCTTCATGCCACATGAACTTAGGAAAAAAGGGCGTAATTCGAGCTGTGCCATAGCCTGTGGCACCACTAGTCGATCTCACGACCTTCACCTTCTGTTCTGCAGGCAAGGCGAAAGGAAACTTCATCAAAAAATTCTAAAGGAATTCCATGATTAACGACTTGAAATATTCCCCATGTTTTGCATGCATGACCTATAAGTTCCACAACATTAGGAGCTAAAAGATCAATTATTGGGACATTAGGGTTTTTTTTCATCATGACTAATTGGGGAATTATTGATATTAGGCCATAAATGAGAGTTTGGAACTTCTTGGATCAAGTGAAAATCTATAGGAAGAATGTGTTGAAGGTTCTGAGGGTTTTCTTTGAAAGATTCTTCAAGAGTAGAAGTAGCCATTATTTTGGACTTTGGAGAATAATCAAATATTTTATTGAGAAGTATATAGTTTTTTCTTGGAATTTATATAGGGTAGGAAAAATATCTTTTTTACACATGGATTGATTGGTCTTTTGGAATATGTGTCGTCTATAAGTAGGTTTCTAATTTTGGCTGATTAAGCTACCATTTAATCATAGATTTTGAATTAAATATTTATTTATTTTTTCTTTAAATATATGTTTGATTTAAATTTTGGATTAACCATTTAATTCTTTTTTAAATATCTATTTGACTTGGATTATGAATTGCTCTTAAATATTTATCCTCAAATGTATCTAATTAGGCCATGCAAATATTTGATCTTCAAAATTTTCAAGTCCCTCCAAAAAGTAAGTTCTTGAGATTTTCATTCACAAAATTTATTTATTTTTTTCAAATATAATATATGTCTAAATACAACTTTCAAAAGTCACCTCAAAACTTTAATTTTCAAGTTTCAAATATCAACTACAATATTTATGATCAAATTGGAGTAAAAAATAGAGTCAAGGGCGCAGTCAAAATGTCAAAAAACTATACTATATAAATAAAATCAAAACTATTTTTTATGTATATATAGTAAATTTTAAATTTCTTTACATGTTTATATCTTTATATTTTTACAAAAATTAATATAAATTCTTACTCCGCTATTAAATGGGATAACTTTAAACTTTCACTTCTGGAAAAAACAAAAATAGCTATTCATCGTGCTTTTGATATCTAAGCTTATAATATAAAATGTAAACATGATCGACAATCCAGACTGCTACGGAGTCGAAAGGATTCATCTCAATTTTCTTCCATAATAATTATATATAAATTTTCTTCGATAATATATATATATATATGATGAATATTTTAATTTAAATTGTGTGAGCTTATTCATATCGTCGATTACAAATTCAAAAGAAAAGGAGGATTATCTAGGATCAATAAAATATAATCGTTTTTACCTTATAAAAATAAAAATAAAATTACGTTCATTTTACCCTCCCTAAGTCTTTACTTATGAGTTGTTAACTATTTAATTTATTATTATTATTAAGAGTATTTTTGAGCTAATTATTTTAACTCGATAACTAATATCAAAATTAATAATTCTACTAAATAAGTGTAATGATAATGGAGTTGATGGCGTATGGCCTAACTTGATTAGTGTGTTTGCCTATATTTGTGTTGTTTGTTACCTATACCCTTATATATCTATGGCTAGAGGCAGAGGTGGAGCTAGGTGAGGGTTTGTGGGTTCGGACGAATCCAGTAATTTTTTTGTAGATCTGTATTTATATTAAAAAATTAAATAAATATATATGTATATAATTAACTTGTGAATCTCTAATAAAATTGATTGACGGTTCAATGGTAAAGAAGTGACCGTTGAAAATACTTTTTACGCTAGAGTTGTGGGTTCGAACCCTCCTCCCCCAAACTCGAAAATTTAGAACCCTCAAACTCTTAATCCTAGCTCCGCCTCTGTCTATGTCTTCAAAGACACGTACATAAAAAGAAATATAAATCTCCTCCCCCAAACTCGAAAATTTAGAACCCTCAAACTCTTAATCCTAGCTCCGCCTCTGTCTATGTCTTCAAAGGCACGTACATAAAAAGAAATATAAATCTCTTAATCCTAACTTCGCCTTTGTCTATGTCTTCAAAGACACGTACATAAAAAGAAATATAAATATCAGCAGATTTTAATAACGGTAAATACTTGATTGATATAAGTGACTCCTGGGTCATGTAAAACTCCGTTTAAGTAATAATAGTTTGTTAAAGGTGTATGAATATATTATAAAAAATTAACTTCACCATTCAATTTTATTTACTGATGTGGCCATGTGGTAGGATTTTTGTTTGGTCATGTACAAATTAAATCGATCAAAATTTCATATTTTAAATGTTTTGATCTTTATTAGTATCAATTTTGTTTGCTAGTGAATATTATTCAACGATTTTAATGTTCACCAAATGGGTTTGTTTTATTTGATCTATTTATTATTAGACGATAAATTAAGCAAAAAAGAAAATAAAAAGTTGTATCTATAGGACAGAAGAAGTAGTCCTAGTCTCTCTTGTGTTTAATTAGGTTATCTTTTTGGATTTAAAGTTTAAAAAAAAGTTTGAAAAAATTACATGACGTGATAAATATTTAGATTGTTTTCGTATAAAATTATATATATATATATATATATATATATATATATATATATTGTGTAAGAATTTTTTTTTATTGTACTTTGAAATTCCTCTTATTTTCTTCTTTTTTATCTTTTTTCGAGAGGAAGCTGGGGACTAGAACTTTCATGTTAAGCTTGAATTTTTCCGATCTTATACACTAGATTATTTTTAATTAATTTTTTTCGTTTTCAGTACGGTAAATAGTAATATTCATTTTCTAATAATAGAAAACTTCATTTTATTATTCGATGTTGCTTTTAATCTTTTTATTTTGTCATTCAAATTTTGAATTTATTAATTTAATTAATTTGAATTCACATCGAACAGTCACATGCATTGCCGACTTTTTTTTTTTTGGTCCAAATGAAATGATGAGTTGTAGGAATTAGTGAGGAACTTGGATAGCATTGAACCCATTTAATTTGATGGTCCATATTTGACTAATACAAATATTCAATCTTTTTTACCCAAAAATAGAAATAATTCAATCGACAAATCTACAATTGTGACTGAAAGAGATTTTTATGAAATTTAAAACACAAGAGATTTTTATAGAATAATTTACAGAAATTTCATTAGTTTATGAGTTAATTACCTAGATACATGTTAGTTTGTAATAGTATAAATCTTATAATGCGTCTAAATATACGATCTAGGGGAAACAATGCTAAAATTAGGTGTAATTTGTTCTAGATATATACATTGTTTCCTGGTGGATTCACATGTATGTGAGTTACATAGACAAATCTCGCTCGTCTCCCTCCTATCTCGCTCAATGCTAATCACACTATGTGATTCGCATGTTCTGGATACATAGGGAAAATCTCGTTCGCCTCCTTCTTGTTCTCGATCCCCTCTCTCCCTATTTCAGTGTATTTGATAGCAAAAAATATGTATCTAGATATATCTGACTTGAAATCTGGTATGAAATTTTTAATCAATGAGATAAATTGTAATTATTTCAAACTATGAGAAAAATTAGTAAATATAGTAAGAATGTTTGCGTAATTTGATAGTTTCTCTATGAGAAACTTTCACATTTAACAAACATAAAAATCATATTTGTATGTTATAGTTATAGTTTGCATAATTGTGCTCCATAACAAACTTTATGTTTGCTATGGAGCATCAGATTGTATAAATCGCTGGGGGCATCAGATTTGTATAAAATCGCTGGCAACCTCTCATTTGTATAAATCGCTGGCAGCCTCTCGTTTGTATAAATCGCTGGCAGCCTCTCAATTCAATTTTATGTGTTTGTATATCTGCATAAAATTTGAATTTGTATACAATTGAATCGATATAAAACGTTTGTATATCAAATCTCTCTCTCTCTCGCTTTATACAACACAAATTATACATTGTAATTTGTATAATCTGTGTTTGTATAAAGTGAGAAAGAGAGAAAGACAAAAGAGAACTGGGCAGGGGAAGATCTATATTTGTATAATTATAAGTGTATAGGACGAAAATATATGTATTTGTATTTGTATATACACTTTTCTCTCGCTTTATACAAACACAAACACATTTTATACATTTGTGTTTGTATAAAGTGAGAGAGGGAGAGTGGCGAGCGAGAATTTCAGGGAGAGAGGCGAATGGCAACAATTTGCTACGGGTTACAATTAAATCAAACTGTGGTTATAACATTTAATTTGAATTAATAGTTTGCTATTATATATAATTTTCCCATTCAAATTGTAAAGGCTTATATTCCGTTGGATTTTCGAACACCCCAGGGGAAACTTTGAGATTGTTGGGCCAGGCCCAGCTTGAGGCAATCTAGTCCAACCTTCCTTTCCTTTTGGGCCGGTTCCATTTTTTGTCTACATTTTAAGTTTGGGAAAACTACTTTTTAGATATATATCCATACCATATATACTAATTCTATTTATACTTTTAAAAAATTACTTATTTTATCACTATTTAAGAGTTTTTTTTAACCATATATTGAAGAATATACACCTAGATACATGTATTTTTGCTACCAAATATACTAAAATAGGGAGATAGGCGAGCGAGATAGTAATGTATCCAAGATACATGTGAATCACACTACATACACACTAGATACATATATATATATATATATATATATATATATATATATATAT
>JAJONR010012287.1:0-16800 GCA_029582245.1 Solanum etuberosum | reverse complement strand
CCCCCCCCCCCCTCCCCCTTGTTGGGTTCGAAAGTTATTGGGGCGTTATGCGGAACCTTACAATTACAAATCATATGGTGGATAAATCAGATGACAAATAAAAGCATACTAAAATTAATTATTGATATGATTTAGCCAAACGGCCTACATATTATAAAACTAATATTGAAAAATCATAAACATATTGGGAGAAAACTCCCCCTAAGCCAAACACTTAAACATCTACATTGTGAATGTTCTTGTATTCTTTGTATGAGAAGATGTGTATTCAATTTATAGGATCCTACACTTTTTCTCTAAAGAAAATAATAAACCAAATATGGAAGAAAATTATATATTCCTTTAAAGAAAAAGTTGAAGCAATTATGGTAGTACTTTGACTTTCCTTCAAGAGAAAAATAAACTTCAAATAAGGTAAGAAAATCAAGGCAAAACCCTAACCCCCCTCCCCCCTCAAACCCACCATAAAGACCCCAAATCTCCTTCTTCCATCATTTTATATCCAACCCCCCTTCTCCCCCACACACCCCCCTCTCAAACCCACCATAAAAAAAAAAACAAATTTCCTTCTTCCATTAGTACACACTCGTCAAGATTCAACACACAAATGACCTCATCAAAATTTGAACCAAATGATGACATACCTGATTTTGTAACGAAGAAAGAAAATTGAATAAAAGGTCTAGTAGACAGAAGCCTTGAAATTATCCCAAATCAATGTATTAAACCAAAAGAACAAAAACTAGACAAATCCCAAATTGACAATAAAGAATCAATCCCAACAATTGATTTATCAAATTTTGATGATTTTAATATTGGAAAATCAATTCAAGAAGCAGCTAGAAATTGGAGTTTCTTCCAAATCATCAATCATGGGATCCCAATTGAAGTTCTTGAAGATTTAAAAGATGCAGTACACAAATTTTTTGAATTGCCAGGTGAAGAAAAAGTCAGGTATTATAAAGAGAGCTATAGTGCTGGTGAATCTGTGTTGATGTTTTGTAGTGCTATTGGTGAGAAAAATGAAAAAGTTTTGGAGTGGAGGGATAGTATAAAACATGGTTGTAATCCACAAAATGATAACAATCTTTGGCCTTCTCAAACAAGGTAACTTTTTGGGTTTTCTGTTTTGTGTAATTTGTAGGTCACGTGTTTTTGAGTAAGTAAAAAAAACATACCTGTAGTATTACTTTATTCATGAGTTTCATATCTTTAACTGTAAGGTGTTTGCGTTTTCTATCTGAACTATTGTTAGCTATTTATCAAAACAAACCTCGAAACTTACTATACCAAGTGTCTCAATACAGTCACAAAAGGTTGTGTCACAAGTTAATTAGTCATAAAATTCCGTCCCAATGGAAACTGACTCATTAATTTTGAGATGTGTTTTGATCATTAGCTGATGATAGTTCAGATAGGAGACTTGCAAAAATATGTTACTTTAGACCTATTTTTGACCATTATCTCTAAATTTTATAAAGGTGTATATAACTTAAATTAGAATAATATTTCCTAAGTAGGAAAATAAATTTATCCTTTTTATAATAATATATCTAGTATATTTCCACAAGTAGGGTATGGAGAGCATAGGATGTACGCAGATCTTATTTCTACCTTTGTGGGGTAAAAATATTATTTCTTATGGATTATCTGAACACTCTTAGTGAAATTCTTGACATTGACATTAAATTAACTTGCCATTAAATTTTATACGCTCTTAACGAAATTCCTGACTTTGTCACTAGATTATAGGAACCAAGTCTTGGAGTATCAAAAGTGGGCTAAACCACTTGCTAAAAAGTTGTTAAAGGTGCTATTGAAGGGTCTCAATGTCAATGAAATTGATGAATCTTTAAAACCTCTATTGATGGGAACTATGGCTATCAACATAAACTATTATCCACCATGCCCAAATCCAAGTATCACCATTGGGGCTCGCCGACACTGCGACGTCTCCTGCATCACTATGCTTTTCCAGAACGACACGGGAGGGCTATATGTTCGAGGGACTAAAGGCAATTATTGGATCCACGTAAACCAAATCAAAGGCTCCTTGGAGGTTAACATAGGTGACTTGTTGCAGATCATGTGCAATGATCGGTACAAGAGTATCGAGCATTGTGTAGCAATTGATTCGAGCAGGGCTCAAATATCTGTACCGCTATTTTTGAATCCTAGCTTTGACAGTGTCATTGATCCATTTTCACAAATGCTGAAAGATGGAGAAAATCCGGTGTACAAACATGTCTTGTTTTTTTATTATTGAGATTATTTCTTCCATAAGAGCCCTTCTGGTAAAGCATCACTATATTTTGCTAAAATTTGATATTTTAATCTACAAATTTCTTGTTATGTGAATGTTATTGTATTGTCAAAAAGTCTCTCTTTACATAACCAGTGAGTTGGTATGATTGTGTCGTTATCTTGTTTTGTTCTAATCATATAATAATCTTATTTTACCCTTTATCCTACTTTTTGCTTATAATAACTTTACCCCATATATTTTTTCTTTGTAATATTGTAAGTTTGTTCTTCTAATTGTTGGTGTGTAACACTATGATAATTTTAAACTTGAACTATATAATTTAAAAAATGTTCTTTCTTTAAAGCGGATACTGAATATAGAATAATAAAAAATACGTACTCATGATGGGTAGTAAATATCTCCTCCATCAATTAAAGATATCGAGTTTAGAAATGAATTTGCATTCAGTTTTATATTAGATATTGTATACAAATAATATGGGGAAAAGACACCTAGTTAAATGACGCTTATCATTTTCTAAGATCGTGACCGGTAGTAACTATCTCCATCATCAACTATAGATTTTTATAATGAATTTACTTTCACTCCTAAGACTGGTATCAAATATAGAGTGACGAAACCTCCCCCCCCCCAATCATCAAATATTGTCATAGATAGTCTCTCAATGATGAAAACTGGTATCAAATGTCGAGTTTTAATTATCAAATACAATGTAAATTCTACAAAAAATTCACCCTAACAACAAAAACTCATTCATGAAAATATGATTCGTCAAATCCATCCAAGTTTGGCTCGATCATTGACACATTTATTTACTAGCTCAAGACATTAAAAAAAACTGTATAAATAGGTCTATAATTTCACATTACTTGAATTTTGAGCATTTGGCATAGTTAAAATTTAATAATTTCACATTTGACATTATCTAACACGTTTGGAGATAGGTAAATTAATGGGTCAATTTTCTAGCAAATGTAGAACACAAATATGATGAAGATTTAGTAACGTATAGGGAAATGCACGCAAGTAGTACTATTTTATGATCTTTTAAAGTTTTTGCTATTTACTCCAAAAAAAAAGAAGGGAAAACTAGATAAATGGGACATAAACAACAAAATAATATGTTCATACCCGATCCCAAAGTAATTCAAGAAATACTCATTCTCTCAAAAATAATTACAGCTCATACCCTCCCTTCATGATGGGTCTCAATGTCAATGAATTTGATGAATCTTTCGAACCTCTCTTCATGGGAACTATGGCTATCAACATAAACTACTATCCAGCATGCCCAAATCCAAATATCACCATTGGTGGTCGCCGACACTGTGCCTATATGTCAAAGGGACTAAAGGCAATAATAGGATTCACGTAAATCCAATCAAAGGCACCTTAGAAGTTAACATAGGTTACTCGTTGCAGATCATGAGCAATGATCGATACAAGAGTATCGCGCTTTGTGTGGCAGTTGATTCGAGTAGGGCTCGAATATCCGTACCACTATTTGGTGAATCCTAGCCTTGACAGTTTCATTGGTCCATTTTCACAAATGCTGAAAGATGGAGAAAAATTTGTGTACAAACATGTCTTGTTTTCTGATTATTGGGATTATTTCTTTCGTAAGAGGCCTTCTAGTAAAGCATACTTGTTTAAATCTATAAATTTCTTGTTATGTAAATGTTATTGTATTGTCAAATTTGTTATTATGTAATTACAAAAAGTGTCTCTTTACGTAACTAGTGAGTTGGTATGATTGTGTCATTATCTTATTTTGTTCTAATTATTTAATAATCTTATTTTACCATTTATCCTACTATTTGTGAATCCTAGCCTTGACAGTGTCATTGGTCCATTTCCACAAATGCTGAAAGATGGAGAAAAATTGGTGTACAAACATATCTTATTTTCTGATTATTGAGATTATTTCTTCCGTAAGAGGCCTTCTAGTAAAGCATACTAGATTTCGCTAAAATCTGATCTTTAAATCTACAATTTTTTTGTTATGTAAATGTTATTGTATTGTCAATTTTTTTATCATGTAATGACAAAAAGTCTCTCTTTACATAACCAGTGAGTTGGTATGATTATGTCGCTATCTTGTTTTGTTCTAATCATTCAATAATCTTATTTTACCCTATATCCTACTTTTTGTTTATAATAACTTTACCCCATAATTTTTTTCTTTGTAATATTGTAAGTTTATTCTTCTAATCGTTAGTGTGTAACACTATGATAAATTTAAACTTGATTTCTATGATTTGAAAAATATTCTTTCCTTTAAGCGGATACCGGATATAGAATAAGAAAAAATATGTACTCATGATGAGTAGTAATTATCTCTTCCATCAATTAAAGATCTCGAGTTTAGAAATGAATTTACATTCAGTTTTAAATTGGATACATAATACAAAATGAGGGGGAAAATACCTACTTAAATGACTCTTATCATTTTCTGAGATCATGACCAGTAGTAACTATCTCCATCATCAACTATAGATTTCGAGTTTAGAATGAATTTACTTTCACTCCTAAGACTGATATCAAATAAATGGTGATGAAACCCCCCCCCCCTCCCCAATCATTAATAATTGTGATAGGTTGTCTGTCAATGACGAAAGTTGTTATCAAATGTCGAGTTTTTATTATAAAATACTACGTAAGTTCTACAAAAAATTCACCCTAACAAAAAAAACTCATTCATGAAAATATGATTTGTCAAATCCATTCAAGTTTGGCCTGATCATTGGCCCATTTATTTACTAGCTCAACTCATTCAAGAACTGTGTTGATATGTATTATATTGTAGTTTCCGACCTTTTAACCAGTACAAATTAGTGTATAATTTCAAATTTCTTGAATTTTTAGCATTTGGGAGAGTTGAAACTTAATAATTTCACATTTGACACTATCTAACATGTTTGGAGAGAGCTAAATTAATGTGTCGATTTACTAGCAAACGAAGAACACAAATATGATGAAGATTTAGTAATGTATAGGGAAATGCACTCAAGCATATGAAATTTTTTCTTTCAACAAATTTTAGCAATACTGCTTTTATGATTCCAGACTTTTCCTCTAAAGAAAAGAATACACCAAATATGGAAGAAAATTATATTTTCTTTCTGGAAAAGTTGAAGCATTTATGGTAATACTTTGACTTTCCTTCAAGAGAAAAATAAACTTCAAATAAGGTAGAAAAATCAGGGAAAAACCCTAACACCCCTCCCCCGTCAAACCCACCATATAAACCCCAAATCTCCTTCTTCAATCATTTCATAGCAAACGCCCCTTCTCCCCCCCCCCACTCCCACCCCTGCCACCACTCACACCCCTCTTAAACTCACCATTTAGAAATCTCAAATTTCCTTCTTCCATTAGTACACACTCATCCAGATTCAACACAAAAATTTTGATGATTTAAATGTTGAAAAATCAAATCAAGAAGCAGCAAGCAAGTGGGGTTTCTTCCAAATCATCAATCATGGGATCCCAATTGAAGTTCTTGAAGATTTGAAAGATGCAGCATACAAGTTCTTTGAATTGCCAGCTGAAGAAAAAGATACGTATTATAAAGAGAGCTATAGTGATGGTGAATTTGTGTTGATGTTTTGGAGTGCTATTGGTGAGAAAAATAAGAAAGTTTTGGAGTGGAGGGATAGTATAAAACATAGTTGTAATCCACAAAATGATAGAAATATTTTGCCTCCTCAAACAAGATAACTTTTTGGGTTTTCTATTCTATGTAATTTATAGGTCACGTGTTTTTGAGTAAGTAAAAAAACATACCTATAATATTACTTTTTTCATGCGTTTCATATCTTTAAATGTAAGGTGTTTGCGTTTTCTATCTGAACTTTTATTAGCTATTTATCAAAACAAACCTCGAAACTTACTAGACCAAGTGTCTCAATACAATCACAAAAGGTTGTGTCACAAGTTAATTAGGCATAAAATTTCGTCCTACTAGAAACTGACACATTAATTTTTAGATGTGTTTTGATAATTAGTTGATGATAGTTCAGATAGGAGACATGAAAGAATGTGTTACTTCAGGCGTATTTTTTACCATTATCTGTAAATTTCATATAGGTGTATATTACTTAAATCAGAATTATATTGCATATTAGGAAAAAAATTATCCTTTTTACAATAATATATCTAGTATAATTCCACAAGTAGGATGTGGAGAGGATAGGATGTACGCAGATCTTATTTCTACCTTTGTGGGGTAAAAATATTATTTCTAATGGACTATTGAAACACTCTTAGTGAAATTCTTGACTTTGACATTAAATTACTTTGCTATTAAATTTCGTACGCTCTTACAAAAATTCCTGACTTTGTCACTTGTTTTATAGGAACCAAGTCTAGGAGTATCAAAAGTGGGCTAAACCACTTGCTAAAAGTTGTTAGAGGTGCTATTGAAGGGTCTCCATGTCAATGAAATTGATGAATGTTTATATACTCTCTTGATGGGAACTATGACTATCAACATAAACTACTATCCACCATACCCTAATCCAAGTATAACCATTGGGGCTAACCGACACTGCGACGTGTCCTGCATCAATCTGCTATACTAGGATGATACGGGAGGCCTATATGTACGAGGGACTAAAGGCGATAATTGGATCCATTTAAATTCAATCAAAGGCGCCTTAGTGGTTAACATAGGTGATTCGTTGTAGATCATGATCAATGATCGATACAAGAGTATCGAGCATTATGTAGCAATTGATTCGAGCAGGGCTTAAATATCCGTACTGCTATTTGTGAATCCTAGCCTTTACAATGACTTTGGTCCATTTCCACAAATGCTAAAACACGGAGAAAATACAATGTACAAACGTGTCTGGTTTTCTGTTTATTGTGATTATTTCTTCCTAAGAGGCCTTCTGGAAAAGCTGATATACCGTAAGTTTACGGTGTTTTTGATGCATTTCACTGTAAGTTTGTGTGAGTCTTTAGGCATTTTGTTATTAGATATAATGGTGTTTATGTATTTTTTGCAGGAAATAGGTTTGGAGCGGTTGAGTGAGAAAAGAGCTAAAAAGGCAGAGGTAGCCATTGACGGAGCCCAACCACGGACCGTCAACTAGTTGACGGGCCGTAGATGAGGATGCATAGATGTGAGTTCAAGGAATTATGACTAAGTGTAGAACCACGGAGGCAAACGACGCCACGTAGCTTTAGTGATGGACCGTCGATTGGTGGTCGTCGTTTGATTCAGAAAGTTGAGTTCCAGTACTTGAACCACGGAGGAATAGGACGGACCGTAGTCCAATCAACAGACCGTAGGTGGAAACCGTGGTTTGAAGGTCTTGAATTTTCAGCCAACTGCTGACCCACGGAAGAGAACCACGGACCGTAGGTTGATCCACGGTCTGTTGTTTGTATCATCGATCGAAACCGCGTCCAAAACCAAAATTTCTTTGTTTCGTTTTCCTACTTTGTTTGGGACTTTGCTACTATAAAAACAAGTTGTAATTTTAATTTTTGGGGTTAGACCTTTTTGGAGACTATTGTTCTTAGCTTTTGGGATTATTTTGCAAACACTTTAGCAATTTAATTCTTGAAGCTCGTTTATGCAATTTGCTTTTGATTTTCAATTCAAGATTTTGATATTCATATATTATAATTGTAAGTTCATGATTTATCTTATTAACCCTAATGTGAATTGTGAATTCTCAAGCATGAGTAGCTAAATCCACAACTAGGGTTGTGGGAACCATGAGCAATTAACAATGTATGAATAATAAATAAGTAATTCGAGAATAGTGTATGCATGTATCATTAATCCTTTCATTTAGAATGCTTTCTAGCGGTGAGCAATGTTAGTAGTCGCCTCATTCCTACTTGCCGGACCAAGGAGGTAATGAATGATAAAGGGATTGAGAAACGGAGCTTTAGTTAAGTTTAGCTGCTATCTAATAGCCTAAACCTAATCATTGTGACGCGAGGGCTAATCCGGGGTAAAAGGTAAGGGTTAGTAGCGCAAACACCCGTAGACGGACCAAGTTGTGTGGTGAAATTCCCTATTTGGAGGAACAATCACTTAGGGATACCTAACTTATCAACCTTGCATGTCAACACTAGGATCGAGTTACTATTATTAGGAATACTGCGTTAAGAGCTTGTGGGGAACACTTATGCCCTAGTTTTCATCTCATATTGATAACTCAAACTGCAAATCCTGCGTAATTATTACTTAGTGATACAAATCATAAAAAATGTTACTTTATTTACAAATCCCCTCCCCCCCTTTGTTACTTTTCTCAGAAATAGTTTGACTAAACGTAGATAATCGTAAGTTAGCTTAATTCTAAACCATATTACTCATGGGATCGACCCTAACCTGAAAGTTAGGTTCTTTATTTGGCAACGACCTCTTATACTTCTTCCGAGAGGTGTAATTTGGGAGTATCAAATTTTTGCGCCGCTGCCGGAGAATACGGCTTTTAGATTAGACTAACATTATTATTAAACTTGAGTCAAGTATTTCCTAATTTTACGTTTTTGTTTTGTTTTTATTTTCTACAGGTCTTACCTCTAGTGTATGCCAAGTAAACGGAGTCAAGGCAATCCCCTGACGCCCTATGATCCGGAACTGAGGAGAACTTTGAGAAGAATTGTTGGAAGAGGCATAAATCTTGAGGTACACAATGATCCCATCGGAGAGGGTCAAGGGAATGGAGCTGGTTTTCGACCTCCTTGAGTTGTGAATGTGCCTGCTTAGGTTCAGGGTGTTCATCTAATCGAAAATACAGAAAGGGTGCAAAACCAGCTAGCATCGAGAGTTCGTGATAAAAACGGGTTGACTATGACTCGGTGGAGTCAACCGGTGCTATTGTTCTACCTCCACTACCTCGGGGACATTCTTTTGTGGTGACCAGTAGTCTCCTGCAAATGCTTACATCAAGAGGGTTATTTGCTGGGTTACCTTCGGAAGATCCATATGCTCACATGACTAAAAAAGTGTATGTATGAGTAGTGTGGGAAGACCAGACATGGACATGGATGTAATAGGCTTGAGAGTATTCCTACTCTCGTTGACAGGTAATACTGCAGTGTGGCTTTCTGAGCTGCCATACAATTCAATCTATACATGAGACCAGCTGTACAAGGTTTTCATGACAAGGTACTTTCCGGTGTCCAAGAAGTTGAATCTCAAGGATAAACTAAATAACTTCATGGCACTACCTTGAGAGTCAGTAAGTAGTTCATGGGATAGATTCACTAGATTCATGAGGAGTGTGCCGAACCACCATATAGATGATGAGTCACTGAAAGAGTACTTCTACAGAGGACAGAATAACAATGGAAAGGTTGTGCTAGATACTATTGTTGGATGATCTTATGGGGAATGCACCTTTGAGGAGATTGCTGAGAAACTTGAGAGAATCTCCAAGAACAATAAGGCATGGAGCACTAGAAAGGCAAATACTAGTAGTAGCACGTTTGCTGTCCAAACTGCACCAAGTCAATCAAATGATGATATTCATGAGGAGATGGCCCAAATGAGGATAGAAATTGGCTTCGTATTAAAACATGTGAGTGGGAGTGCAGAGAAAGTGAATGTTGTGAGCTACCAATCTAGAGCACCACCGGTTGATGAGTACTTTTATGAGGAACATGCAAATTTGGTCCTGATTTTACTTTTTTGTTTTGTTTTTATTTTCTAAAGGTTTTACCTCTAGTGTATGCAAAGTAAACGGAGTCAAGGCAATCCCCTGACTCCCTATGATCCGGAAATGAGGAGAACTTTGAGAAGAATGGTTGGAAGAGGCATAAATCTTAAGGTACACAATGATCCCATCGGAGAGGGTCAAGGGGATGGAGCTGGTTTTCAACCTCTTGGAGTTGTGAATGTACCTTCTTAGGTTTAGGGTGTTCATCTAATCAAAAATGCAGAAAGGGTGCAAACCCAGCCGGCATCGAGAGTTCGTGATAACAACAGGGTTGACTATGACTAGGTGGAGTCAACCGGTGCTATTGTTCTACCTCCACTACCATGGGGACATTCTTTTGTGGTGATCCGTATTCTCATCCAAATGCTTACATCAAGAGGGTTATTTACTTGGTTACCTTCGGAAGATCCATATGCTCGCATGACTAAATTGAAAAGTATATGTATGAGTAGTGTGGGACGACCAGACTTGGAGATGGATGTAATAGGCTTGAGAGTATTCCCACTCGCGTTGACAGGTGATGTTGCAGTGTGGCTTTTTGAGCTGCCATACAATTCAATCTATACATGAGACCAGTTGTACAAGGTTTTCATGACAAGGTACTTTCCGATGTTCAAGAAGTTGAATCTCAAGGATAAACAAAATAACTTCATGGCACTACCTGGAGAGTCAGTAAGTAGTTCATGGGATAGATTCACTGGATTCATGAAGAGTGTGTCGAACCACCGCATAGATGATGAGTCACTGAAAGAGTACTTCTACAGAGGACAGGATAACAATGGAAAGGTTGTGCTAGATAATATTGTTGGATGATCTTATGGGGAATGCACCTTTGAGGAGATTGTTGAGAAACTTGAGAGAATCTCCAAGAACAATAAGGCATGGAGAACTAGAAAGGCAAATACGGGTAGTAGCACGTTTGCTGTCCAAACTGCACCAAGTCAATCAAATGATTATATTCGTGAGGAGATGGCCCAAATGAGGACAGAAATTGGCTTGGTATTAAAACATGTGAGTGGGAGTACAGAGAAAGTGAATGTTTTGAGCTACCAACCTAATACACCACCGGTTGTTAAGTACTTTTATTAGGAGCATGCAAATTTGGTCCTAATTTTACATTTTTGTTTTGTTTTTATTTTCTACAGGTCTTACCTCTAGTGTATGCCAAGTAAACGGAGTCAAGGCAATCCCTGACTCCCTATGATCCAGAACTGAGGAGAACTTTGAGAAGAATGGTTGGAAGAGTCATAAATCTTGAGGTACACAATGATCTTATCGGAGAGTGTCAAGAGGATTGAGCTAGTTTTCGACCTCCTGGAGTTGTGAATGTACATGCTTAGGTTCAGGGTGTTCATCTAATCGAAAATGCAGAAAGGGTGCAAAACCTTCCAGCATCGATTGTTCGTGATAACAACAGGGTTGACTATGACTCGGTGGAGTCAATCAGTGCTATTGTTCTACCTCCACTACCTCGGGGACAGTCTTTTGTGGTGACCAGTAGTCTCATGCAAATGCTTACATCAAGAGGGTTGTTTGTTGGGTTAACTTCGGAAGATCTATATGCTCACATGACTAAATTCAAAAGTGTATGTATGAGTAGTGTGGGACGACCAGACTTGGACATGGATGTAATAGGCTTGAGAGTATTCGCACTCTCGTTGACAGGTGATGCTGCAGTGTTGCTTTCTGAGATGCCATACAATTCAATCTATACATGAGACCAGTTGTACAAGGTTTTCATGACAAGGTACTTTCCGGTGTCCAAGAAGTTTAATCTCAAGGATAAACTAAATAACTTCATTGTAGTTCATGGGATAGATTCACTAGATTCATGAGGACTGTGCCGAACCACCGCATAGATGATGAGTCACTGAAAGAGTACTTCTACAGAGGACAGGATAACAATGGAAAGGTTGTGCTAGATACTATTGTTGGATGATCTTGTGGGGAATGCACCTTTGAGGAGATTGCTGAGAAACTTGAGAAAATCTCCAAGAACAATAAGACATGGAGCACTAGAAAGGCAAATACTGGTAGTAGCACGTTTGTTGTCCAAACTGCACCAAGTCAATCAAATGATGATATTTGTGAGGAGATGGCCCAAATGACGACAAAAATTGACTTGGTGTTAAAACATGTGAGTGGGAGTGTAGAGAAAGTGAATGTTGTGAGCTACCAACCTAGAGAACCACCGGTTGATGAGTACTTTTATGAGGAGCATGTAAATCTGGTCCTGATTTTACGTTTTAGTTTTGTTTTTATTTACTAAGGTCTTACCTTTAGTGTATGCCAAGTAAACGGAGTCAAGGCAATCCCCTGACTCCCTATGATCTGGAACTGAGGAGAACTTTGATAAGAATGGTTGGAAGAGGCATAAATCTTGAGGTACACAATGATCCCATCAGAGAGGGTCAAGGGGATGGAGCTGGTTTTCGACCTCCTGGAGTTGTGAATGTACCTGCTTAGGTTCAGGATGTTAATCTAATCGAAAATGCAAAAAGGGTGCAAAACCAGCCAGCATTGAGAGTTCGTGATAACAACAGGGTTGACTATGACTCGGTGGAGACAACCGATGCTATTGTTCTACCTCCACTACCTCGGGGACATTCTTTTTTGGTGACCAGTAGTCTCATGCAAATGCTTACATCAAGAGGGTCGTGTGCTGTGTTACCTTCGGAAGATCAATATGCTCACATGACTATATTGAAAAGTGTTTCTATGAGTAGTGTTGGACAACCAGACTTGGACATAGATGTAATAGGCTAGAGAGTATTCCGACTCTCGTTGATAGGTGATGCTGCAGTATGGCTTTCTGAGATGTCATACAATTCAATCTATACATGAGACCAGCTGTACAAGGTTTTCATGACAAGGTACTTTCCGGTGTCGAAGAAGTTGAATCTCAAGGATAAACTAAATAACTTCATGGCACTACCTGGAGAGTCAGAAAGTAGTGCAAGGGATAGATTCACTGGATTCATGAGGAGTGTACCGAACCACCACATAGATGATGAGTCACTGAAAGAGTACTTCTATAGAAGACAGGATAATAATGGAAAGGTTGTGCTAGATACTATTGTTGGATGATCTTATGGGGAATGCACCTTTGAGGAGATTGCTGAGAAACTTGAGAGAATCCCCAAGAACAATAAGGCATGGAGCACTAGAAAGGCAAATACTTGTAGTAGCACGTTTGTTGTCCAAAATGCACCAATTCAATCAAATGATGATATTCGTGAGGAGATAGCCCAAATGAGGACAGAAATTGGCTTGGTATTAAAACATTTGAGTGGGAGTGCAGAGAAAGTGAATGTTGTGAGCTACCAACCTAGAGCACCGCCGGTTGATAACTACTTTTATGAGGAGCATTTAAATCTGGTCCTGGTTTTATTCTTTTGTTTTGTTTTTATTTTCTACAGGACTTACCTCTAGTGTATGCCAAGTAAACGGAGTCAAGGCAATCCCCTGACTCCCTATGATCTGGAACTGAGGAGAACTTTGAGAAAAATAGTTGGAAGAGGCATAAATCTTGAGGTACACAATGATCCCATAGGAGAGGGTCAAGGGGATGGTTCTGGTTTTCAACCTCCTGGAGTTGTAAATGTACGTGCTAAGGTTCCGGGTGTTCATCTAATCGAAAATGCATAAAGCGTGCAAAACAAACCAGCATTGAGAGTTCGTGATAACAACAGGGGTTGACTATGACTCGCTGGAGTCAACCGGTGCTATTGTTTTACCTCCACTACCTCGGGGACATTCTTTTGTGGTGACCAGTAGTCTCATGCAAATGCTTACATCAAGAGGGTCGTTTGTTGGGTTACTTTCGGAAGATCCATATGCTCACATGACAAAATTAAAAGTGTCTGTATTAGTAGTGTGGGACGACCAGACTTGGTCATGGATATAATAGGCTTGAGAGTATTCCCACTCTCGTTGAAATGTGATGCTGCGGTGTGGCTTTCTGAGCTGCCATACAATTCAATCTATACATGAGACTAGTTATAAAAGGTTTTCATGACAAGGTACTTTCCGGTGTCCATGAAGTTGAATCTCAAGGATAAACTAAATAACTTCATAGCACTACCTGGAGAGTCAGTAAGTAGTTCATGGGATATATTCAATGGATTCATGAAGAGTGTGCCGAACCACCGCATAGATGATGAGTCACTGAAAGAGTACTTCTACAGACGATAGGATAACAATGGAAAGGTTGTGCTAGATACTACTTTTGAATGATCTTATCGGTAATGAACCTTTGAGGAGATTGCTGAGAAACTTGAGAGAATCTCCAAGAACAATAAGGCATGGAGCACTAGAAAGGCAAATACTGGTAGTAGCTAGTTTGCTGTCCAAACTGCACCAAGTCAATCAAATGATGATATTCGTCTGGAGATGGCCCAAATGAGGACATAAATTCGCTTGGTATTAAAACATGTGAATGGGAGTGCAGAGAAAGTGAATGTTGTGAGCTACCAACCTAGAGCACCACCGGTTGATGAGTACTTTTATGAGGAACATGCAAATTTGGTCCTGATTTTACTTTTTTGTTTTGTTTTTATTTTCTAAAGGTTTTACCTCTAGTGTATGCCAAGTAAACAGATTCAAGGCAATCCCCTGACTCCCTATGATTCGGAACTGAGGACAACTTTGAGAAGAATGGTTGGAAGAGGCATAAATCTTGAGGTACACAATGATCCCATCGGAGAGGGTCAAGGGGATGGAGCTGGTTTTCGACCTCCTGGAGTTGTGAATGTACATGCTTAGGTTTAGGGTGTTCTTCTAATCGAAAATGCAGAAAGGGTGCAAAACCAGCCAGCATCGAGAGTTTGTCATAACAATAGGGTTGACTATGACTCAGTGGAGTCAACTGGTGCTATTGTTCTACCTCCACTACCTCAGGGACATTCTTTTGTGGTGACCAGTAGTCTTATGCAAATGCTTACATCAAGAGGGTTGTTTTCTGGGTTACCTTCGGAAGATCCATATAATCACATGACTAAATTAAAAAGTGTATGTATAAGTAGTGTGGGATGACCAGACTTGCACATGGATGTAATAGGATTGAGAGTATTCCCACATTCGTTGACAGGTGATGCTGCAGTGTGTCTTTCTGAGCTGCCATACAATTCAATCGATACATGAGACCAGCTGTACAAGGTTTTCATGATAAGGTACTTTCCGCTGTCCAAGAAGTTGAATCTCAAGGATAAACTAAATAACTTCATGGCACTACCTGGAGAGTCAGTAAGTAGTTTATGGGATAGATTCACTAGATTCATGAGGAGTGTGCCGAACCACCGCACAGATGATAAGTAACTGAAAGAGTACTTCTACAGAGGACAGGATAACAATGGAAAGGTTGTGCAAGATACTATTGTTGGATGATCTTACGGGGAATGCACCTTTGAGGAGATTGCTGAGAAACTTGAGAGAATCTCCAAGAACAATAAGGCATGGAGCACTAGAAAGGGAAATACTGGTACTAGCACGTTTTTGTCCAAACTGCACCAAGTCAATCAAATGATGATATTCATGAGGAGATGGCCCAAATGAGGACATAAATTGGCTTGGTATTAAAACATGTGAGTGGGAGTGCACAGAAAGTGAATGTTGTGAGCTACAACCCTAGAGGACCACCGGGTGATGAGTACTTTTATGAGGAGCATGTAAATCTGGTCCTGATTTTACGTTTTTTTTTGTTTTTATTTTCTACATGTCTTACCTCTAGTGTATGCTAAGTAAATGGAGTCAAGGCAATCACCGTACTCCCTATGATCCGGAACTGAGGACAACTTTGAGAAGAATGGTTGGAAGAGGCATAAATCTTGAGGTACACAATGATCCCTCCGGAGAGGGTCAAGGGGATAGAGCTGGTTTTTGACCTCCTGGAGTTGTGAATGTACCTGCTTAGGTTCAGAGTGTTCATCTAATCAAAAATGTAGAAAGGGTGCAAAACGAGCTAGCATTGAGAGTTCGTGATAACAACAGGGTTGACTGTGTCTCACTGGAGACAACCGGTGCTATTGTTCTACCTCCACTACCTCGGGGACATTCTTTTGTCGTGACCAGTAGTCTCATGCAAATGCTTACATCAAGAGGGTCATTTGCTGGGTTACCTTCGGAAGATCTATATGCTCACACGACTAAATTGAAAAGTGTTTGTATGAGTAGTGTGGGACGACCAGAATTGGTCATGGATGTAATAGGCTTGAGAGTATTCCCACTCTCGTTGACAGGTGATGTTGCAATGTGTCTTTCTGAGCTGCCATACAATTCAATCTATACATGAGACCAGCTGTACAAGGTTTTCATGACAAGCTACTTTCCGGTGTCCAAGAAGTTGAATCTAAAGGATAAACTAAATAACTTCATGGCACTACCTAGAGAGTCAGTAAGTAGTTCATGGGATAGATTCACTAGATTTATGAGGACTGTGCCGAACCACCGCATAGATGATGAGTCACTGAAAGAGTACTTCTACAGAGGACAGGATAATAATGGAAAGGTTGTGCTAGATACTATTGTTGGATGATCCTATGGGGAATGCACCTTTGAGGAGATTGCTGAGAAACTTGAGAGAATCTCCAAGAACAATAAGGCATGGAGCACTAGAAAGGCAAATACTGGTACTAGCACGTTTTTGTCCAAACTGCACCAAGTCAATCAAATGATGATATTCATGAGGAGATGGCCCATATGAGGAGATAAATTGTCTTGGTATTAAAACATGAGAGTGGGAGTACAGAGAAAGTGAATGTTGTGAGCTACCAACCTAGAAGACCGCCGGTTGATGAGTACTTTTATGAGGAGCATGTAAATATGGTCCTAATTTTATGTTTTTTTTTT
>JAJONR010012285.1:0-14439 GCA_029582245.1 Solanum etuberosum | reverse complement strand
TATTATTTTATTTCAGTTTACTCGAGCCGAATATCTATCAGAAACAACCACTCTACTTTACACGATAGGGGTAAAATCTGCATACACATCACCCTCCCAAGGTTTCTAATGGCAATGTTAAAAATTTCACTAAGAAGTGTCAAAATATTAGAAAGAAAGAAACATGTAAAAAATTTTTAGGGGAGTCAATATATAGTGTTTATACATGAAAGTAAAATTTTAACCTAGCAAAGCAACGTAATTTTCCGATGATTATTGACATCTCTAGCAAAGATGGGTCTGTCAATATCAGATTTCACTTCTAGAATTACATTGAGTATGTTATATTATTGTTGGTGATGTTATAGGATTTCTCTTTTTATTTTATTATCGCGTTAGTCAATAGTTGAAATTTTCATGTCTAATTTTTTTTCTATGACGTTGTGTTTGAGGCAATTTGCATGTATTTTCTTCTTTTGGACTTTTAACTATAAAGATATCCAATAATTTTGCACATCAAAATATAGATAATTTTGGTCTTGCTTCATTTATGAAATTGTTACGATGATTGATACCTGGATTGGAATTGTATGGTTATAAATTTCATATCTACTATTCAACCAAAATATATAATCATTTTCCCTTACCTAATCGTTGAAGGAGCTAATTAACTCTCAATTCAACGACATAGCGTTACCCATTGATAGGTAGTTCAATTTCTAACCAATATATAATGTGGTCTGTTTTTAGTAGTGAATGTGGTCTACTTTGCTCTGGCTGTCCAGGATCATATATCATTATGTGAAAAGAAAAGTTTTTTTTAGAATAAAAATTCATTATGTATCTGCACTCACTGAATATGTTGTTGTTGTATGTATCCGACAATCACCTGATTGACTTATCAATTTTTTGTATCGAATGGGACGAGCGAAGTACTACTTCCATACATTTCTGATTTCTCTACTTCTTTTTTAAAAATATTCATTTTGAAACCTTTGATTAAAGACAGCGGAATCCCTCCGCACGTTCATGGAAAAAGGGCAGTTGAACTTGAATCTACCAAAAGACCAAAGGAGGAAAATTTGGAAGACTTCCACTAGAGTAAGGGTGTTTGGATTTGCTTAAAAGTTGGTCAAATCTACTTTTAAATCAGTTTTTGACTTATGAAAGTGTTTTACTTTTTATTTTTTAACTTAAAAGTTATTTAAGTTTGACTTAAAAACTACTTTTTTTTTTAAGTCAATCCAAACGGACTAACACTAAGTCAACAAAAGAAATAGTAGCAATTAGCAAGAGCAAAGATGGGGTCGGTTTAGTTGGAGACCAAAAACTAAAAGAGATGTAGAAATTCCACGAGAAAAAATTAGAAGAAAAATAATATTTAACCCTCATCAACCGTGTAGAAAAATAGTAGGCTTATTTCTTTCTTTCTTTTATTTTTTTTAAAAAAAGAAATTGAATCATTTCTCAATTTGTATCTGTCATCTTCGAGTAAAGGTCATGTTAATCTTCTCTATATCGTTCTAACTTTATCGGATATCCCCGAAAGGTTGTAAATGCAACATTTGCAAGGTATTATTGCACTTCATACATCTTCTTTATATATAATGTTGGAAATAATAATTCAAAGTTGGAGTAGCAATCCTAAGTTGTTTGAGATTTGTTATTTATGTTTGATTAAGATTTGTTAGTTATAGTAGTTCTTAGTCCTAGTTTAATTTGGTTTTTACCTTTATAAATAGGGATGTTATTAATTATTTTCAATATACAAAAAATATAGGAATATACATAAACATATAGAAGTTTTGAATTTATAAATAAAATATTTTCCTTCAAATTGGTATCAGAGCTAGCAGATCAAAAAGTTTTCGCTGCTGGCGGACGGCTATGACCTATATATGTCGCCCGTCTGGCCAATGATCATGTTGAAAAAAGATGGGCGAATAATATATGCATGAAAAGAACATGCTAAGAGGAAAGACTTACAAAAGTATTGCAAATTTAAAGAAGTGCAACTAAGCACAAGAGGAAGAAACTCTATTCTAAATTAAAAGTTTGAGAAAGTAAAAAAAAAAAAGAAAAAAAAAAGGAGTTGATGGGTATGGCATCAACGAGAGTTGGAGAGAGAGTGCTCCAACACCAAAAATAAAAAAAAATAAAAAGAAAAAGAGTTGATAGGAAGGGCATCAACGAGAGTTGGAGAGAGAGTGCTCCAACACAAAAAAAAAAACACCAAAAAGAAAAGGCGTTGGTGGGAAGGGCATCAACCTTGGAAGTTGGAGAGAAGTGATCCAACACAACCAAGAGAAAAAATATCGTGAGTTGGAGAGAAAGTGTTCCAACACTTGGAAGTTGGAGAGAAGTGCTCCAATACAACCAAGAAAAAAAATACCGTGAGTTGGAGAGAAAATGCTCCAACACTTGAAAGTTGGAGAGAAGGTGCTCCAACACAACCAAAAAAATAATATTAATAAGAATTGAAGAGAAGTACTCCTACAATTGAAGATTGAAGAGAAGTATTTCAACAATTGAAGATTGAAGACAAGTACTCCAATACAACAACAATAACAAGAAGAAAAAGACAAGTATACAACTTTGAATTACGGGAGAATGTTGAAAATAATAATTCAAAGTTGGAGTAGCAATCCTAAGTTGTTTAGGATTTGTTATTTATGTTTGATTAGGATTTGTTAGTTAGAGTAGTTTCTAGTCCTAGTGTAATTTGATTTTTACCTTTATAAATAGGGATGTTATTAATTATTTTCAATATACAGAAAATATAAGAATATACATAAACATATATAACTTTTAAATTTATAAATAAAATATTTTCCTTCATATAAGTAAGTTACAACAACCCCTTACTTAATATTAGTATTAGGGAAAAGGACACTATTGATTTTCACTTATATTAATGTGATTCACATGCATAAGACAGAGAAAAAAAAGGGGGACAAAACATCAACTTCAACTGGACTTATAGGGAGGACCTCATTAATAAAAAATGCTTCAATTTCTTTTCTTTGATTCATTTTTCTATGCTCGTGACTCAAACTTTCATATGATTTCCGTGTCCTTATCATTCCACTCTTCTTCTTCTACTCTTAATTAATATCGTGTTTAGTACGATGTTTTTACAAAACTACAATGTAATTTTGTGTATTTTGCTATCAACAATCTGTCATTTTTTAGATGAGACTTTTATTCTATCAACACTCCACTAAATTATCACTTTCAAGTGTTAAAGAAGATATTTTTATAAATACGATGAAAAGTAATTACCTCATTTATGGCCTATGAGTGGAAGCTATTTTTTCTATAACTATATCATGACTTCTAGCTTCATATTATTAAGATTTGAGCTAAATTTTTTATTTTATTTGAATTATACCATAAATTAAATTTTCTTCGACGATTGACTAATGGAAAATGATTATATATTTTGGTGGACGAATAAAAGTAGATATGAAATTATTGTTGGAATTGTATGGTTATAAATTGTTGAAAAGATTGATCAGATTTCTCTTCAGACCACAAAAAAAAACACTCTTCTTCTTAATTCACCACCAATTAGTTTTTAACTACTCACTCTGTTTCAGTTTTTTTTTTTCATTTGACTAAGTATGAAGTTTATATATTGAAATATATAATTTTAAATTAAAATTGTTTTTGTATATATAGAGTAAAAATAGATAAGAGATGTGGACCAATAAAGTTATGACATGTGGAGTGCAGCAAAAGTTAGGCAAAGCACAATTAGATGAGACACATGGTCCAATTAGAAAAGGACACGTGGGTAATAACTAAAGTAACAATATCACTCCGAAAACTATTGAACATTTCGCCCCCATAGGACACAAAACGGATTAAAGCTTGGCATGCTCAAAGGAAAGACAATAAAAATTTTCGGTTTTATTGATCATTGGCAAAAGCCCAATTCAAATAAACACAGGTCCATCCCTAATCTCTAACTTTTGTTGAACCGACTATTCATCTACTTTCCTGTTAGTCGGAAAATGTTGCTTCCTTGTAATGCTGTTGTTACTCCCATTTTCTGAGAATGTTGCCTTTTTTGATTGTGTACATTTACAGCTAGAAAAACTCCATGACTTGATTAGCTAATGCATCCACAACCATGTTCAATTCCCTTCTCTGTAAGTGTGAATGATGATTTGTGATGTGAGTTGTTGTAATCTCTTCCTTATTTCCTCTATCCTTTCCACCATCTCCCATGGGACTCTCCATTGCTTTAGAATCATCCTTGTTAAACATAATGAAGCAGTCTCTATTATGACTTGTCGAAGGCCATTGTCATAGCAGTAACTCAATGCATCATAAATTGCTAGGGTTTTTGCTTCCATATTTGTTGTCATCCCTATTCCCTTAGCCTTAGCAAACACTAGATCTCCTGTGTGGTTTCTTAGACAAAAAACCATATCAGGCTCCATCAGTGTTACATTTCAGCTTTCCTTCTTCAGGAGGGCTCCATGTCACCCTGCACCTTTGGCCTGTAATCCTTCAGTTTGTTTAAAATGGCAGCCCACTCCCTTCTTTCCAACCTTAATCCATGGTTATAGGACCTTTACCAACTTTTTAACCAAATCCTGGACTACTTATTCCACTATTCTTTATTCTTAAAAGTCATTAGTTGCGCGCTATTTATCATGAGTAATGAGGATTTAATAAGAACAACCATGTGTAGAAAGTGTGAAAAAACAATTATGCAT
This sequence comes from Solanum etuberosum, assembly GCA_029582245.1. NCBI lineage: Eukaryota > Viridiplantae > Streptophyta > Magnoliopsida > Solanales > Solanaceae > Solanum > Solanum etuberosum. The sequence continues at coordinate 9,733 of JAJONR010012285.1, read as the reverse complement.
TTGTAGAGATTGAATTAATTACCTCATTCTAGTTGTTTGATGTTAGCCCTTTTGGTGCATTCTGTAGAAAGCTTTGAAGATTCTCATTCATTGACTCCTGCACAACACTTGTGGTAGTCTCCTCTTTGATCTTTCTTCATTCATGAAAATGATACACCGATGTAGAACACACTTGTCTGAATAAAATAGTGTAATTTAATATCGAATAGGGTTCAGATGAACCCCTACCCCCATGTTGGCTCCGCTCCTGCTCTAGCAGGTAACTGCATACGTTGAATTGCTTTTCATGTTGACAAGGGACTGCTGAAATTGCATGTTTTTGCCAGTTAGTCTGTCGGTTTCTATAAAACGTTGATATATATATCCATCTTTGCTTTTAAAATCAAATTCTCCACAACTTTGGACAATAATCAAACTCTCTCCTTTATTCTATGCATTATCCATTTTACCCTTGTTATATCACAATATGTAATACCTCTTTATATTATATATAATTTATTTTTTAACCTAGGTATTTATAATTTTTTCTTTAAGTTTATTAACATTATAAGTAGGAATAATATTTTTACGAATCTGTCACAAAATTTACTATTATTTTTACGATCGCTATTTCAATATAACATGCATACATTTTTCTAAAAAAAATTATAAATTATTTTAAAACATCTAATTAAAGATAGAGGAATCCTCCGAACGTCCCATAAAAAAAAAAACTCTAGATGCAGTAAGGCAGTTGAACTTGAATCTATCAAAAGACTAGAGGAGGAGGGAAATTAGGGAGACTTCCACTAGAGTAACACTAAGTCAACAGAAAAAAAAATATAACAAGAGCCAAGATGGGGTCGGTTTAGTTGGAGACCAAAAACTAAAAAAAGAAGTGGAAATTTCACAAGAAAAGATTAGAAGAAAAAGAATATTCCCCCCTCATCGATCGTGTAGAAAAATAGTAGGCTTATTTCTTTCTTTTTAAAAAAAAATAAAAATTGGTCATACTAATCTTCTCTGTATTGTTCCAACTTTATCGGATATCCGAAGGAACTTGCTTTCTAGTTTTGCACTAATTAATATTTTTGTAATTGCAAGATATTGTTGCACACCAAACATCTTTATATACAACAACCCCTTACTTAGTATAAGGAAAAAGGACAATACTGATTTTCACCTATATTATTGAGATTCACATGCATAAGAAAAAAAGAAAAAGAAAAGGGGGACAAAACATCAACTTCAACTGGACTTATAGGGGGGGACCTTTAAAAAATGCTTCAATTTCTTCTATTTGATTCATTTTTCTATGCTCGGGACTCAAACTTTCATATGAATTTCGTGTCTTTATCATTTCACGTTTTTTTTTCTACTTTTAATTAATGTTGTGTTTAGTATGATATTTCTACAAAACTATAACGTAATTTTGTGTATTTGATTATCAGCAAACTGTCATTTCTTAGGCGAGGTCTTGTCTTTGTTCTATCAACATCTCACCACTAAATGATCACTTTCAAGTGTCGAGTAAGATATTTTTATCAATACGGGGAAAATGAATTACCTCATTTATGGTCTATGGTCAGAAGCTATTTTTTCTATAACAATATCTTGATTTCTAGCTGCATATTAATAGGATTTGCGCTAAATTTTCTATTTTATTTGGATTATATCATAATTGTATTTTAGTTCAAAATGGATTTCTAATGGAAAAGAACTCTTCCATATATATATATATATATATTATTATTTTTCCTGGAGAAAAGTTTTAGACTTCTATAAATAAGATTGTTTATTCTCATATAATAGCACAACAACATCCATAATATAGTGATTTAAATTAAAGAAATTTATTTAGGAGGAAATTTATTCTACCATTATCTTTATAATTTTTTTTATGTTAGTAATTATCATGATATGTAGGCTAAGTAACCAAATTCTTATCATAAAATCGTTTTTATGGTTTTTCTTTGTTATATGATTTATAGTCATCAAATTTTGTAATTATGAACTTCCACATGACGCTCAATTAATTTTGATCCCACCAAGTACAACAAAAAAATTACCAGTTGGGGAATCTTTTTTACAGGGTAGCTAGTCATGGTAAAGACAAAATAGAAATAGAAAACAACTAATTAATGACAAGTTATATGGCCAAACATCAGTTACCAAATATTTTTCAAGTTTTTCTCAAATATATTTGTGGTCAAACAACACATTATAGTCTTGCCTTCTTCTTCATTTATCACCAATGATTCATATATCAATGTTGAAGACAGGTTCAAAGCAGATTCAAATCAAGTTAGAATCAATTTAACGATAATAAATTTTTTTATCTACGTACTAAATGTGGAGAAGAAGCTACAACAATATCTCTAACATTCCTATTGTGACATCTTTAGAAGTAAAAACAAAATATTTTAAAATTATTTTTAATCATAAATATTTTAAATCTTATTTTTAACTATGACAAGAACTAGCGACGAATATTACGTGAAAAAAAATGAGAATCAAGAATATTTTATCAGAAAATTCAGGCCAAATGAAGTTTTGTTAGGATTTGCCCAGAATTTCCTAATTGGATTCCAATACAATTGTATTTTATTTCAAAAAAAAATTCTCAATGGAAATAGCTTTTCTAAATCTATCTTTTTTTTTTTTTTTAAGAAGTCTTGGACTTCTATAAATATCTTTTATTTCAATACAACAATACTATAACATCAGCAATGTGATCGTTTAAAGATTTTTATTTAGGAAAATATTTATTCCTCAATAATTTTAGATTAGTATTCAATAGACCAAACTCATATTAATCTTTTTATTATTATTATTTTTGTGTGATTTATTATCGTCGAGATTTTTATTAATCCCAACACGTATTACTTGTTCCAATTAATATTTGGATATAATTCATAGTCTTTATTAATTAATTTTTTTAAAATCAAAATACTTCTCGATTTGCATTTAATGGAGGTCTGAATCTTAATCATTCAGATTTAGCCCATTAAGTTCATTTGTTTCTTTTTTAATAAAACCTCTTAATGGCTCTTAATGAGTCTAAATGAATCAGATCTATAACAGAGTCTTAATACCATTTAGACTCTATTAAAATAATAAGCGTTCTTCTTAAACAAATTCTTTTTTTCCTTGCTTCTCTTCTGAGCAAGTTTCAAGTTTCTTCCTCTCCTTTTCCAATCATATAACATTTTTTTCTTTTGAATAAGTAAGTTTTCATAATCTTTTACACGTATTTATCTAATATTTTTAATATATACAAATTTTGGGTGAATTGATATTTATGAAGAACTCTTCTTGTCACAATTCATTTGTGGTCAAAACTTCTTTGGAAGAAGTTATCATTGTTTCTTGAGAAAAAATTGTTTGAGAAAACAAATAAATCTTTTTTTTTCTGGGTTGGGTTATAATCTTATTCTTGAAACAATTTTTTGGAAGAAGTTATCTTGGGTTTGAATTATAACTTTTATTGATACAATGTTTAATTTCTAATTTTAAAAAATTATGCACATTTAGATATTGAAAACAAACAATCTTAATGATTCAGTGTTCAGACTTATGTGCAATTAGATTGTTCAGACCTATGTGCATTCAGATTCAAACAAACGTTTTAATCTTAATGAAAACAAATGAGGCTTTAAAGCGCCTGTGAGATATTCCATTTTACTCTACGCCAACGGCCATATCTGTTCTATTTTTTTAGAAGTCAATGTGATAGCAACTACAAAAAGGTACATTCCACATAAATGAGTAGAATTTGTCAATTTTTTTAAAGAAAAATTATAGTAGAAACTTTTTTTTCTTAATAATTCGAACTCACAATCTTAAAGTTTTTTCTTAGTAATTCGAACTCACAATCTTAAAGCTGAAAGTGGGAAGTATTTACCATTCAAATTACAAGTTTAAAATCTTTAGAAAAATATATTGAAATCAATTCAAAAACCTAAACCAAATACCTTTCAAAGTGATTCATTGCCGGTAAATAATAATTTTTTCGATCCAAAATAAGTTTACTAAGACAAATATTTTTATATCATTAACTATAAAAATTGTTATACTAATTTACTTTTTATATCACTTCAAGTTATTCTTTATATCTTCTTATATTTTTTGGATTGTTTATTGGACCAAGTGTATATCTGGAAAAAAACAATATTTAATGGTTGCTTCTTGATTTCCTAATAAGCCAAGACTTTAGTTTGATCAAGAAAATTATTCACTTTTTCTCGAATAATTTTTCATTTTACTATAAAATTAGTGTTTGATTATAAAAATTTTAAATTCAACTTAAAATTGAATTCTAAATTTGAAAAAGGGCTTGTTTTCCAACTCTATCGTCATAAATTCTAAATAAAGTGCTACTTTTTCTCTAAATTTCAAATATAACTATATTTTCAACTTCATAAATTTCAAATATTTGAAATCTCTTATCACACACCTACTTCTAATCAAAATTTATTCTCAAAAGCGACACATATTTGAATCAGCTGGAGTACTTTTTATTGTTATTATATTGTTTTACATTTTTAGTTTGTTTACGCCAGTTAATTATATAGGATAATTCTACTATAAATCGGAAATCATTCAAATTATGTAATGTTATTTTTGATTTAATGAATTTTGTTCTAATCTTCTGTTAATTTGGTAAGAAAAAAGTTTTTTAACTTTAAAAATCTACAAGTACATTAATGGTTTAAACTAATTAAAATGATGTCGAAAAACTAAATTAAGAATATTACTTAAAATCATAACAACCAACTCTCTATCTCACCTATTAAATTCAATTTTATCGGCTAAAGCATAATTGGAACATGTTTGGTAGAACACAATTAGTCTATAATCATTATAAAATAGTTATTTAATTAAATTATTCAGGTTCGTTACAATCCAATCAAACTTATTATTTATTCTTATAATAATAAATTTACTTATTCAATTTTATCACAGCTACAAAATTAATTAACATTTTCCCATTCTGAATAGCAAAACAACTTGGAATATTATTTTTCTTTTTCCTTCTCCGAAATTATTTCGTAAATGTAAATTCAAAAAAGAGGATATTTTTTTATTTTTAAAGCAATTTATCTTTAAAATTTCTTATTTCATCCTTATAGATACTCTATCATTTGGTTGGGAAAAAGTTATTCTGAGATTATAAGTTTCGGATCCTGAATAAGTTATCTTGTATATGAGATAACTTATCACATCACTAAGGTATAAATGGTGGGATAGATTATCCAGGATTGTTTAATACATCCAACCAAACAAAGGATAAAATAGTCCTACATTTTATCCCTGAGATTATTATATCTTATACCTTATACCAAACAACTATGTAACTAATATTATGACGTATTTTATATTATTTTTTTTATCTTTCTTAAATTTCGTGTCAACGTATCATTTTTAATCGGTAGGGTCGGCCACAGTTTTCTAACGAAGATGGTTGGCTGTCTGGCAATTGCTTCCTCTAGAGAAATGGATTTGCGCATGTAATTTCCCTATTTTTGAAAATGGACTGCTATTGACTTTTTAGCGTCAAGTTTCTATTTTAAATATATATATATATATAAGATATTTTCAAAAAACAAACATTGTAATAATTATTTCAATGACTTCAAATCACTCCTGTCCATACCTCTTCTTTAACGTATTATTAATTTATATATGCTTACAATTACAATAGGTACATTTTAAATATTATTAATATTAATTTATTAATCAAAATAGGAAAAAGACAAAAATAAATAAATATGGTGCATGATTACAACTGCTACTATGTTATTAAAAGAAAAAGAAAAAAAAACACAAGTCACATCTGTTCATAGTATGAAAATTCAACACAATTCTTGTTTACCGTACTTAAGAGTATGTTTGGTATTATTGTTGGGGCGTTCAAAATACTTATTTTGAAAATAATATTTTTTTTTAGAAAATTAAAATGTTTGGCTAATCAGAAAACTGATTTTAAATGAAAGTAGAAATAATTTTTTTATTGTTGAGAAAAAACTAAAAGTTTTACAGAAAATTATTATTTCAAGACCAGAATATATCTGTCATATATACATATTTGCCAATATATCTTTTAATTTATTTATTTTTGTGAATTTTTTTTGTATGTACTGATTTAATTTATGGAATGATTTTTAAATTTATTTTGCTTGATATTTTAAATTATATAATCATCATATTAATATTATATTAATATTTAATTTTTTTATTTATCTATACATAATATTGATTAAAAATTTGAATAGGTACATTTTAATTTAATAAAATATAAAATTAAAAGTGCATTGATACTTATCTTTTTTTGTAATTTGACTCTCAAAAGTGGTTTTTAAAAAAGAGTAGTCAAACATAATATGCTTATCAAATGAACTAGCCAAAGACAAATTGTTTTTTTTTTCAAAAGCATTTTTCTAAAAGCTATTTTAAGAAAATACTTCTAAAAATAAATAACTTTTAGCAACAATGCAAAACACACCCTTACCCCCCCCCCCCTATCCTTCTTTAGTTTAAAAAAAAGGAAAAAATGGAAGTTCATTAATGTTATTAGACATATTTATTAGCCTATCCTAGTTTATTCCCATTTGGGTGGTTGATATGATTACAAGTGAAATAGACTAAGAGGAGTAAATGATATTTTATATATATATATTAAAAAAAAGGAGCTGCGTAGACTAACAGATTTAGACATGGACTACGTAGTTCTAATGGTGAATGAAATGGATAAAAATCATAAAATTTTAAGATTCAAATCTTAATCGAAATAAAAAGAGTAATTTTTTTTTTCATTTATTTATATTTTGATGTGCAAAATTATCAGATATCTTTATAGTTAAAAGTCCAAAAGAAGAAAATACATGCAAATTGCCTCAAACACAACGTCATAGAAAAAAAATTAGACATGAAAATTTCAACTATTAACTAACACGATAATAAAATAAAAAGAGAAATCCTATAACATCACCAACAATAATAATATACTCAATGTAATTTTATAAGTGAAGTCTGATATTGACAGATCCATCTTTGCTAGAGATGTCAATAATCGTCGGAAAATTACGTTGCTTTGCTAGGTTAAAATTTTACTTTCATGTATAAACACTATATATTGACTCCCCTAAATTTTTTTTACATGTTTCTTTCTTTCTAATATTTTGACACTTCTTAGTGAAATTTTTAACATTGCCATTAGAAACCTTGGGAGGATGATGTGTATGCAGATTTTACCCCTATCGTGTAAAGTAGAGTGGTTGTTTCTGATAGATATTCGGCTCGAGTAAACTGAAATAAAATAATAGTGGTAAAAAAACTTGCATGTGAGAGAATCCAATGGTAAATAGCCAACCCCACTCTTAGAATAGAAACTCCTAAATCATAAATATAAATCCAAACAAATGCAAAAAAGGTCAAGGTTTTGATTAGTATTTTCTGTATATACTAAAGTATATTCAAAAGTCACCCAATCAATAAACAAATAGGCCCGACATAAAAACGCGTAGAAAGAAACAATACAAACTGCAAATACATAATTAAACAACCAAGCACTTGTCCTATTTTTCTTTTGACCATTTCTTCCCCTCATTTTCATATTCTCCTTCACTTCAATCACAATATCAACAACTGGAAAAAACAACAAGTTTGATGTTGCTTTTTAAGCAATGAGATTTTTACACTTTCTATGGATCTTCTTGATACCCTTTTTGCAAATTTTATTAGGTAATGAGATTTTCTTGGTTTCCTCTCAATGTCTTGATGATCAAAAGTCATTGTTGCTGCAGTTGAAGGGCAGCTTCCAATATGATTCTACTTTGTCAAATAAATTGGCAAGATGGAACCAGAACACAAGTGAATGTTGCAATTGGTATGGGGTTACATGTGACCTCTCTGGTCATGTGATTGCCTTGGAACTGGATAATGAGACTATTTCTAGTGGAATTGAGAATGCAAGTGCTCTTTTCAGTCTTCAGTATCTTGAGAGGCTAAATTTGGCTTACAACAAGTTCAATGTTGGCATACCAGTTGGTATAGACAAACTCACGAACTTGAAGTACCTGAATTTATCGAATGCCGGTTTTGTTGGCCAAATTCCTATGATGTTATCAAGATTAACAAGGCTAGTTACTCTTGATCTCTCAACTCTTTTCCCTGACTTTGACCACCCACTAAAACTTGAGAATCCCAATTTGAGTCATTTCATTGAGAACTCAACAGAGCTTAGAGAGCTTTACCTTGATGGGGTTGATCTTTCAGCTCAGAGTACTGAGTGGTGTCAATCTTTATCTTCATATTTGCCTAACTTGACCGTCTTGAGCTTGCGTACTTGTCGAATTTCAGGTCCTGTTGATGAATCACTTTCCAATCTTCAGTTTCTCTCTATCATCCGTCTTGACCAGAACAATCTCTCTTCCACAGTTCCTGAATACTTAGCCAATTTCTCAAACTTGACTACCTTGACCCTCTCCTCTTGTAATCTGCAAGGAACATTTCCTGAAAGAATCTTTCAGGTACCAGTCTTAGAGTTTTTGGACTTGTCAAATAACAAATTGCTTAGTGGTAGTATTCCGATTTTTCCTCGAATTGGATCTTTGAGGACGATATCACTAAGCTACACCAAGTATTCTGGTTCATTACCAGACGCCATTTTGAACCTTCAAAACCTATCCAGGTTAGAGCTCTCCAACTGCAATTTCAGTGGACCAATACCTTCCACAATGGCAAACCTTACCAATCTTGTTTATTTAGATTTCTCCTTCAACAATTTCACTGGTTCCCTCCCATATTTCCAACGGTCCAAGAAACTCACCTACTTGGACCTTTCACGTAATGGTATAACTGGTCTCTTGTCTAGAGCTCATTTTGAAGGACTCTCAGAGCTTGTCAACATTAATTTAGGGATCAATTCACTCAACGGGAGCCTTCCTGCATATATATTTGAGCTCCCCTCCTTGCAGCAGCTTTTTCTTTACAGCAATCAATTTGTTGGCCAAGTCGACGAATTCCGCAATGCATCCTCCTCTCCGTTGGATACAGTTGACTTGAGAAACAACCACCTGAATGGATCGATTCCCAGGTCCATGTTTGAAATTGAGAGGCTTAAGGTGCTCTCACTTTCTTCCAACTTCTTTAGAGGGACGGTTCCCCTTGACCTCATTGGGAGGCTGAGGAACCTTTCAAGACTGGAGCTTTCTTACAATAACTTGACTGTTGATGCAAGTAGCAGCAATTCAACCTCTTTCACATTTCCCCAGTTGAACATATTGAAATTAGCTTCTTGTCGGCTGCAAAAGTTCCCTGATCTCAAGAATCAGTCAAGGATGATACACTTAGACCTTTCAGACAACCAAATATTGGGGGCAATACCAAATTGGATTTGGGGAATTGGTGGTGGAGGTCTCGTCCACCTGAATCTTTCCTTCAATCAGCTGGAGTACGTGGAACAACCTTACACTGCTTCCAGCAATCTTGTAGTCCTTGACTTGCATTCCAACCGCTTAAAAGGTGACTTACTAATACCACCTTCCACTGCCATCTATGTGGACTACTCGAGCAATAATTTAAACAATTCCATCCCAACAGATATTGGAAAGTTTCTTGGTTTTTCCTCCTTTTTCTCGGTAGCAAACAATAGCATCACTGGAATAATTCCTGAATCCATATGCAATGTCAGCTACCTTCAAGTTCTTGATTTCTCTAACAATGCCTTGAGTGGAACAATACCACCATGTCT
>JAJONR010012284.1:0-15279 GCA_029582245.1 Solanum etuberosum | reverse complement strand
ATATATATATATATATATATATATATATATATATATATATAGAGAGAGAGAGAGAGAGAGAGAGAGAGAAAGAAAGAAGGGTCATATCATATTATGTGTGATACAATACAAAATGTACAAAATAGTCTTAATAGTGACCAAGCGACAAACTAACACAAGATACCAATCCCAAGGACCTGGTGTCACCTATACATGAGCTACTACAAATAGAAAGTCATAAATATACACAGAGATCTAATTAATCCAATGAAAGTCAGTAGAAAAAGAGGACAATAACAAGTCTCTTAACGCTAGGAGCTCACCACAATCCAAGTTTGGGACAACCGCGGGAGATCCTAGAGCTCACTACTGAGGGTGGCTCGAACTGGGAGCTGCATCAAAATAGATGCATAAGTGCAGTATGAGTACAAAACACAGGGTACCCAATAGGCATCATAGGCCGACCGAGCTCAGAAAGATCATATATCAAGAAGAAGCACGATGAAACTAACCAAGCATGGGCAAGCAAAGGACAAACAAGCTAATAAAAGGGAACATGTAAGAGGGAATCAACAACCAACAAGAATACACACAAACCAAACAACCAACACATCTAAAGGCAACTCATGCAACATCACAATGTCAAACTCCAAAATAAGGACATAACATAAGCCCAGAAATAGAAGGGAGGTTTTGCTCTGCTTGGCCCTCATGGCCATCTCTTGCTCAATGAGCAGTCCCAAGTTCAGCCTCTCTCGATCCATAATATAACCTAGACAAGCAACCTTCGGATGGTAGATGATCGACTCATTCTGTGAAGGCATGATGGTGCTGCTAATGAATCCGAACCAGTATCGGGCAGCCACTTTAGATCCTTCTTCTCAATATGTGCACCTGCCTCTATCCACCTCTGAGTCATATCAGAAATGAGGGGTGCCAACCAACCCTTTAAATCATCTAGGGTCTTCTTCTCAATGTAGTCATGCCTGAAGTTCTGTGAACACCCGAGTCCCTCATTAATATCTGAACATCTGCACTTTACCTTCTTCCCCCGGACCACTACAAAGTCAACCGGCTTGAAGGCACTTGCCTTCTTCTTTCCCTTCGGAACCAACTCCCCGTATGCCGAATAAAACTCCCAGACCTAACTAGGGATGTAAGGGCCTTGGGGTTTTGTAAAAACCTCAAATCTGTGAAACTTCAAGGTGTTCCACACCTTAGGATACCTGTCCACCACACCATCGGTAGACAACCTCTTTTCTTCGAGAATGTTCCTCAAACCCTTGGCCTTTAGTCTGTTGAGTGACCGGGGAGGAGGACCCTAAACTGGTGGGGCTTGTACCACTGCCTGAACTGGAGGTGGAGATGGAGGTGGAGGCGGAGGCGTAGGAGGTACCGAGATCTTAGACAGATCATTCATAGATTTGGAGCACAAATCTGCTCTCCTAGACTGTAGGAGCTGATCGTCCTTCGGTTCGGATACAGAGGCTGGGGAACTGTCCCCTGAATAGCCCTCACCGTGAGACGTAGTGAGGTGCGTAGCATAGACACCTTCACTATCGGAGCTCCCCTCCGCAGGTGTGGGTTGCACAGGGCCCTTGCCCTTTTCCCATCTTGGAGGAAGTTTGGTAGTTAGGGTTTGAGAGGGAGCAGCCTCTTCATTTATTACTATTCCTCGTGCCCGCTTTCGGGGTGGTTGATTCTTTCTTGGAACTTTAGGTCTATCCATATCTACAACACAAAACAACACACGTTAGATGCAATTAGGAAAAAAAAATTAAAGTATGAAAAACTGCATAGAAAGACTCGTCGAACTGTTTGGCTAGTCGTCGAACCCCTTTGGCGAGCCAAGTCGTGCTCGCCTAAAGTTCCAGAGTAGAATCACTCAAAAATAGTCAAAGGTCGGCGATGACTAGGGTCATTCGGCGAACTAAAAGTAGCTCACCGAATGTTAAAGAACAATTTCAGAAAATAGGGGTGCAGAAGGTCGATCAGAAGGTACTTTCGACGAGTCGCCGAGTGAACTCGGCCAGCTCACGCATATCGCTGAAAGTTACAGAACTCAAACTAACAAAATAAAGAATTAAAAGGTGATCTAGGAGACTTTCGACGAACCACCGAACCACTCGGTGAGCTTGACCCAGCTCGACCCAGCTCACCGAATGTTTGAAACTCTAGGCAAGCAAATAATCCAAAAATATCCTCCCCCAAGTCGTAAATCCCACACAAAAAAGTAATAAAATGAAGTACGAAAGTAAGTAAAAGTGGTTGTGAAAGTTTGGAAGTCGAAAAGTATGAAAATGAAGAGATTTTGAATATAAAATGGTTTGGCCTTTAAAGACTCTTCAATTCGCGCGCTAGTCGGCGACCACGACTTACGTCGCCGAGTGCTACTTTAGCTCGCTCAGTTTTACAAAACTCCTAGCAAGCTAGGTGGTTCCAACGGCGGTCCAAGTCGGGCTGGTCGACCGGTTCGGCGAGTCATCGACTGGACTTTTGGCTCGCCTAGCTGCCATTTTCCTAAAATTTTAACTTTGCAACCTGCACATTCAACACCCGTTATTCAAACTACAATAATAAATGCATAAACGCTTGGGTTGCCTCCCAAAAAGTGCCTTATTTAACGTCGTGGCACGGTGTCACTCGGTAGTCCCCCTTGGGATTGACCATGGTGTCACTCGGTAGTCCCCCATTTGGTCTTACGTTCAAATGAGATGAGATTTGACCCATTTGCGATTCCAGCTATTTAATGGACACTGAGTGAGAGGTAACCGTCTGATTTAGTGTGGAGACTTCCTCTTTCATTTCTTTAAGCACTTTGTCTGGACCTTCCACTTTATTTAGAATACGCGCAACCATATCCTCAGTGCGAAAGTTCTCCGGGTCAGCCTTTTGCTCTTTAGGCTTTTGGCGCTCATGGGGGGGGAACATATCTATGTTTCTCACCATCCCGCTCCTTCCAGTTTGTTCCACGATCAAGCCATTCCCTGTCATGGTCTCTCCATCCGTCATAACGCTCTCTATTCCAACCTTGGTTCCCACACGACCTTGGATAGTTCAGACAGAAACCTCCTCCTTGGTTTGCATGAAAACTCACTTTCTCATTATATAGAGCATCAAAATGTGCATCATTGGGGTTCACCCCACTAACACTAACAACATTCACAGCTTTCGACCCGCTCCCCTCACATTTTTCTCCAAGATATCAAACTGGGTCATAATTTTGGCCATATTTTGGTCTCTCTCTTTGTCCTTCTCGATTTGCTCTTTTGTCATCCTAAAGGTTAGAGGAGACACTTGGTCCTCCCGAGTGTACCAGGATCTGTTAATCTTGGTCATACCATCAAGGAGATTGGATGCTATTTCGAAAGGTTGCTGCATAATACCTCCTCGGACAAGTTGATCTGCCACACCTTTGTTCACCGAGTCTAGACTCCGGTAGAAGTGTTGTAACAACACGTTGTTTGGCAGCCAGTGAGTCGGGCATTGAAGTAGTAACTTTTGGAATCTCAGCCACGTCTCATGGATTGGCTCACCATCCGAGTGTTTGAACCCTTGGATATTATCTCTCAATGACATCATCCTCGAAGGAGGAAATAACCTTATGTAGAACGCCTTAGTAAGTTCATCCCAAGTGGTAATGAAGTCACTTGGTAGGTCGGCTAACCACTTCGTTGCCTCCCCCATCAATGAAAAAGGGAATAATCAGAGTCAAACCGACTCTTGGGATATGTTCTTGAAAGAGAAGGGATCACAAACGTCCACAAAATTCCGAATATGGTCATGGAGATCCTCATGAGCCAAGCCTCCAAATAACCCTTTCATTTACAAGAGTTGCAACATCGTGCTTGTCACGTGGAATACAACATTTCCCTCGACTTGAGGCAACTGTATAACACCTATACCACCCAAATGTACTTCATTCACATCGTTCAAGTTACCGATGTCGTCATTTTGGCCTAGCTGGCTGGTGTTGCTTCCATTGACACTCATTTCGTCACCTGATCAAAGGCAACAAACAACAAGCAAATAGTAAATCGATTCAACTACAACACAATAAGATCACAAATAAACTTCAGCAAGAGAATTCTAAACACCACTCCCCGGCAACGACACAATTTTTGATAAAGGCTTAACTACACCTCATCCAATACTAGGTGTAGGCGATCGTAATCTAGTATAAAACCCAACAAAGAGTTGGGGTCGAACCCACAGGGAGCGGTACAAGCTAGAATTCAATTACGAGGTTATAAATGTGTTCTAATTGGTTATAGGAATAGAATTTATCAAAATCATTAAGGTAATTCAAAGGGTTTGACACAAATGTCAGATGGGGGGGGATTGGTTTGTCAATTAGCAACTACAACAATTACGAAATCAAGGGAACCAATAAGTAAGAGGAATTCTCGGAGATGTGATCGATTATAGGCTAATTTCGCTATATGGCTAATTGGAGTTTACTAACAATTGCTGAACTTCAGTGTGTAGGCTAGACTATGGATGCAATAACTTTCTTTCGAACAACTATTACGATTCAAGCGAGTTCTCTCGAACCTCGACAAGCATAACACTAAAAGCACCCTAATACCTCAATTTATCCACTCCCTCGAGCTAGATAGGTAGGATCGAGTTAAGATTCACTCTCTCGAGCTGAACCCACAACAACCCAATCACTATAATCGCCAATCAAGAACCTTAGTTGTAAAACCTCTTTCTCAAGCAAGCCCAGAACACTAAGCTAGAATTGCATTTGCAACTACAATTCATAGATTAATACATACCTATCAATTAAACCTACTTCAAATCAGCATTTAAATCAGTAAACAACCATACCCATAAGCTAATTAAAGCATATAATCACATGAATCACACCCCAAGAATTGGGGTTTTAGCCACACATCATAAAAAGGAAGAAACGATTACCAATTATGTTGTCCATGAACTGGGTAATGGTTCCCAAATCTGTACAATGCTTCATATCAACTTAATTCAAAAACCCATAAAAAATTTCTCAAAACCTAGTAAAACAAAGTCTCCAACCAAAGCTCTAAGTTCTACAATGGAGAAATTACTCAGGAAAATTTGACTCTAGACTGGGTAGGACTCGACTCCCTTTTTCTGCTTTACAAATTTTAATTTATAGTTTCCCAAATTTTGACCTTCAGGACCATTAGGCGAAGTAAGTCGAGCATCACCGACCAAGTCGGCGACGCGCCCATTGCTCCATTCCATCGCCGGTTTGTCTTGGCTCTTTATCCTCAGGGTTTTGTAACTTTGGGCGATTAGTATCGAGGTCGCCGATTGTCCATTTCCATCGCTAAGTAGGTTGTTCCACAGGACTGAAATGCTAGAACTTTTGGAGAGCTAAAGAGGCACTCGGCGGCTCGCCGAGTGGTCTTGGCGATCACTAGGATGGCCTTTCTGCAACTTCTTCAGCTTTCTTCACTCCTTTTTGCCTAGTAATGTCCTTGCCTTGCTCCCTAGCCTTCATTGCTACAAATCAACACTTTAACATCAGTTTAGAGCATAAATTTGGCATTTAGGACAATAAAACTATGAAAATGTCACGACCCAAAAATGGACGTGATGGCACTCATCTTATCCCATCAAGACAAGTCAGCCTAAAACTCATTACGATAAAGTGCGGAAATAAAATATAAGTAACTAAATAAAACCCCCCAAAACCTGGTTATCACGTGTATAGGCCTCTAAAGTATTACAATTGATTCAAAAGAAAAATACAAGTCTCAAATGACATTGTTTCTAGAAATAGGAGTAAGAAGGTCTACTGAGATGACAAACAACTACCTCACAAATCTCGAAGAAGGCTCAGAAAATAAGAGAATGGAAAGTATCACAAAATTCAGGCTCGTAACCTACAAAAATTGTAGAAGCAAGGGGTGAGTACCAAACCACACGGTACTCAGCAATTAAACTTCTAAACACAAGCTAAGGGAATAGAATGCGGGTACTCCTTTACACACCAACCAAACCTCCACAACTACAACTGGCATAAAACCAGCCCAACCTAACAGTTCACAATTTACAAAGCACACAGCTCAACAACAACACTCTAACAATTTCATATCCTCTACAACAACACTCTAACAATTTCATATCCTCAACAACACTCTAACAATTTCATATCATCAACAACAACACTCTAACAATTTTATATCTTCAACAACAGGCTCAATATTCATCAGTCACAAGTTCCATAGAAAGGCACTCACAAGATCAACAACACACAAGATCAATTTCTACAATAATAACGATGTGCAATGCAATGCAATGTCAAGTAAAGTGATGCATGTTTGACCTAACGATACACACCCGCTGTCTCTCAGTCCGGGACCCATGGGGGACATATCTGTCCATGCATCCATCACGATGCGCTACACGTCTCTCGAAATATAGTATATGTTGCGGCGCACGACATGTCCTTCAAAATATAGTATTCGTCGCAGCGCGCGACACGTCCCTCAAAATGGTAAATCCTCTTTAATTTCTTATTCTTCCTCAATTCACATAACAGTTATCACAATCATGTCTCAGAACCAATGCAAATGACATGTTCACATAAATAATGAGGAGATGACCATTTTCATAATAATGCACAATTCACCACAACACAATCGTGATACAACATCAACAATGAGCCAATAAGCCTTTCAAACCATTCTCAACACATCACACACCAACAATTAATCACATTTCCTTTTACTATCCCTTTTTCATCATTAGAATTATCCAATATGGAGAAGTCAACCCATCACCAAGTCCCATTACTCCCCAACACATATCACAAGGAAATACAAGATTCTATGCACTTAACAAGGGTTTAGAAATCCACTTGCCTCAAATAATCAAACAATCACTCCAGGACTTGAGCCTTCCCCTTTCGCTGAGATTCCAAATCAATGCAAATCTATTCAAGTACATAATCACAATAAGATTTTGAAACTTGCAACACCTATTTTCCTATAGGTTTAGCCTAGACCCAAAAATTCACCCAAATCTATAATCAAGTTCTTAAGTTTCAAGCCTAAGATTAAGTCTCAATTTTTCCAATATCATAAATCTAATAATATTCACTTAATACCCTACACCTGATATTTAATTACATATTTCAATATTGCAAAACTTGAATTATAGCGTAATAAAAATAAGGAAGATGCAAGGAAAACAAAAACCCAATTATGGGCGTAACGTCTCAATTCCCTGGAAGCAATGGAAATTTCTGAAAATTCACTTTAGTGCATATTATATCCCTATAAATTATTCTCCAATACTTAACTATCTAGTCATTAGCATAATCATTAGACCTCAATTCATTGGTCAACTATAAAACCTAAATACTTTTCCTTTCAACTATTTCCAACAACATATATAATAATATAATAATAATAATATATATGCCCTAAACTCAATGCTCATTTATACACATAAAATAATACAAGAATCTATGATTTCTTTTCCTTAAATTGTTACCTGTACTCACAGGCCGATTCCTCTGCTAATTGACGTCGCCGTGTGCCCTTCGTCCGTTTCTTCCTTTCCTTTTTTTTCTAAATTAATTATGTACTAAAAGTGATAAAATTTAATAACTTATTTTAATATATACGGGCTAAATGGTATAGGGTTTTAAAAATTTCAGACTTGGCCCACTATTATCAACTAAATAAATTAATTATTTAATAAATATCCGTCAATTAAATAATCATGGTTATGAAATAGTTCAAATTTCTAAACGAACTTCACCGACTGATCATAAATAACTCGGGACAACTATCGGGAGGGTGTAAAATAGTAATTTTATAAAAATTTACAAAAATGACCTTTCGGGTCATTACATTATCCACCACTAAAAACCATGTTCGTCCTCGAACATAAAGAAGAAGAAGGAAGAATAGCCAACGTTACCAAAAGTCTAAGTTATGACCTACCAGACGGTGTTCATCTCTCTAAGTGAGCTCCTCCTTAAGACCATTCCATCAAGGTCAACTACTAAGAGCCAAACTTTCGAATCAAACTTTGAAAGATGTATAAATCAAGAGTGATTATCAATCCCTTGACTAACTTATGTACCCAATCTGAATCGAAACCACCTGGAAAATAACTGTAACACCCCATAAATTAGTAGGCTAAACTAGAGCTAAAACGTGAGGGTTAACGTCAAGGGAAAAGGTTAAGAGCCAAGGAAAATGGGTAAGGGCCAAGGCTAGGGGCCAAGGTTTCCCATCTTGGCCAAGGCACTGCCCACCAAAACCACGAGGGTCTTCACGACCATTAGTGGACACCACGAGTTGTGGTGCCACTCGTGGAGGTGGAGGCAGTAGCCTCCTTAAGTCTGCCTCAAAAATGGCCCCTCCACACGAGCCACTTCACGGCTCGTGAAGCCTTAGACAGCTCGTGGGAGTGGTCTTGAAGATGCCTTGGGAGATTGAGGGTTGAGAGAAGGTGGCAAGCCACTACCTCAAGGCCCACGAGAGGGACCACGGCTCGTGGCTTGCTCCACGGATCGTGGAGCCCCTCATGAAGTTGCCTTGGGGATGTAGGATAAAAGGCATGGAAGCCTAGCCACTGCCTCAAGTCCATGAGAGGGACCACGGCTCGTGGGGCCCCTTGTGGCACCTGGGCAACTCACTTTAAGTGAGGGTTATTTTAGGTATTTCCGTTTTAAGCCCTATCAAAGTGAAGTCATTTTGTATTATTTTTATACTACTATATAAGTTATTTTAAGTCAAAATACACCCAATTACTTCATATTTTCCAAACACCCAAATATTTTCCCCAAAGTTCATCTTCTACAAGATTTTTCTCTCTAGAAAACTCCAAGGAAGAAGAAGAAGAAAGTGAAAGCTAGGGTTGAAGGATCCATATTTTCCACTCAAATTCATAGGGTTTCTTCATTAAGGTATGGTAACTCTTCATCAATGAAATCCCTCCAAACTCAATTTCAAAACTAGTGATTTCCCCAAAAGTTAGGGTTTGACTTCAATCTCATGGGTTCCTTTTAAAAACGTTTTTGATGATTTATTTATGATGGATTATGATTGAATTGATGATTTATTGTTGATTTATGAAGAAATCCCCCAAGAACCCATGAAACCCCATATTCTTTAATTATGAACTGGTGATGTGGGTTTGTTGATTATAAAAGATTATTATGAAATTATGCAAGTAATGATTGGGTTACGTGAAATTATTATTATATCCATGTCTAATGTAGTTATTCTAGATGTGTTGATTGAATATGATCTATGGTCCTTGAAGGGTCAAAGTATGAGAATTATGCATGACTTTGAGAATTATGAATATGCTTAAGTACAGTTTGAGAGTAAAGTGATTATGATTATGATCTAGTTGTTGTGTTGTTGGGAGATTATCCTCATGACCACACTTATGTATGATTATGATATGATGTGAATGGTTTTCTCACGATATGATGATTCTAAGGTTGAAAGGCTATTCTCACATGTTGAATCTAGGAGCTATATTATGAATTATGTTGGATTGAGTGTCAAGACATTCTTCCATGAATATGAACTTAAGTCAAGACTTAATATGTAATCAATGGGAATTAATGCTTAGCACCGAGTGGATATGAATATGAGATGGAAGCTTTTACCTTAGTTGAGTCCGACTTTCCCAATGGGTTCCTTCTACCTTAGTTGAGTCCAGGTTCCCAAAGTATGTATCTCATGAGATGGAAACCTTCTACCATAGTTGAGTTTGGGTTTCTAGAAGCAATCTCCCTATCCCATAACTATGTGTCCTCATAGGTCTTTAGCTAGTGGATCCACCTAAGCTAAGAGTATGGTTCTACCTTAGGCAAGTAGGACAACCCCTTTTCGGTGTGGGGTAGACACCAGATTCCATGATAAGCTCAAATGGTCTATGTCGGTTAAGGCTTAATCCCACTATGGCTATTATATGAACATGAACATTAACTATGAACTATGACTACTCAAGAAGCTTTACTTAGTATGGGTAGGATTATGGGATCTTACTCATGCATTTCACAAGTATACTTTGTGGGTATTTATGGTATGTCTCTCTTATGAGATGATGATTTATGAGTTAAATATGCTTATGATTAATGTGATTCCATTGTCTTTAAAATGATGTTTTAACTTAGCAAATGACATACATTAAACTAAAATATCCTTTCTAGCATGTTTTCAATATATTTATACATGGCTATTATACTTAGTGCATTTTTGTACTAACCCATATTTTTACATTTTTCCATAAGTGTAGGGTCCGGTTCTTGAAGTGATCTCCTTCTTGGTCAAAGCTTGGATCGACTAATCTCCTTGATTTTGGTGAGTCCTCATGGTTCGAGGAAAGATGATGATTTTCTAGTTTCTTTTCTTGTACTTTCATTTGAGAACTATGTTGTAAGGGCTGTGACCCTATTTGATACTTTGATTGTAATAGATGGCTAATTGAGACAAGTCTAGACTTCCACTTTCCTTTAAAAAAAATTTGGACTCGAAATGCATTTTACTCTTTATTATTCTTTACTTATGTTATGATATGCTAAGTGGCTTACATGGTCCCTTCCGGGGTTCTATGTGCTTTGTTACACCTAAGGGGGTTCCCTTGGGTCGTTAAAAACTTGGTAATCAGAGCAAAAGGTTTAGAATGATTCTAGGATGATGTCTGATAAGCCACGTCTAGTAGAGTCTTGTTCATGGGTGTGAAGCGCGCCACAATTATGAACGAGAGGCTATAAGATACTTAGGAAATTTCACTTCTTTCATTACTCTTAAGTCGTGCGATAGAGTTTAACTCTATAAGATCTTCCTTCTAATCCTTCTTTGGAGTCTTCAGGAAATGAATACACGAAGGGCTAATGCTAGAAGGGTGGAAGAGGAGAATGTGAATCAAGGAGCTTCTCCTCAAGATAATCAAGATTCGGTTCATCTCGTGGTTGAGAATGTGACCCATGCAGAGATTAGGTCTACTATCCAATTATTGGCTCAAGTTGTTACAACTCAAGCCAATAGAGAGGTGATTGCTCCTATGAACACTAATGTGAATTCCGCGGCTTCTAGAATGATGGATTTTGCTAGAATGAACCCTCCCGAGTTTCATGGCTCCAAAGTGGTAGAATTTGTGGAAGAGGTATACAAGATACTTGACATTATGGGGGTGACTTTGGTAGAGAAAGCGGAGCTAGCTGCTTACCAATTGAAGAGTGTTGCGCAAGTATGGTATACTCAATAAAAAAATCATAGGTCGGTAGGAGCGGGTCCGGTTGAGTGGGAAACATTCAAATTGGCATTTCTTGGTAAATTCTTTCCCCGAGAGTTGAGGGAAGCTAAAGTGGAGGAATTCATTAACCTTCGCCAAGGAAGCATGAGCGTGAAAGAGTATTCCCTAAAATTCACACAATTGTCCAAGTATGCTCCATTTTTGGTGTCAGATTCGATGGATGAGATGAGTAGGTTTCTAATGGGTGTGTCCGACTTGGTTGAAGAAGAATTCCGTACGGCAATGCTCCATGATAATATGGATATCTCAAGGCTTATGGTGTACGCTCAACATTTTGAGGAGTCAAAACTGAAGAAGAAGAATAGAGAGGTAAAAAGAGCTAGAATCGGTGATGGAAATTTCTCTAATGCTAGGTCCGATTGACAAGGTCAACCAAGGTTTAGACAAAGGTTGTCCAACCAAGGCTCCTCTAGTGCTCCAAGGGTCAACAAGGATAGGGTTTCCAACCCTAAACCTCAAGGAGGAAATAGTGGTGTTCTTATGTTGCTAGGCCTAATTGTGCAAAATGTGGTAGAAAGCATGATGGTAAGTGCCTAGTTGGCACCGATGGGTGTTTTAGTTGTGGGATAATTGGCCATAAGATGAGAGATTGTCCTATGCTCAAGGTTAAGGGAAGGGAAGATAAAAAAGCTCCTCCAAGCGGCTCAAACTCCAATGCTCAAAAGCAAAACCACTTTTATGCTCTTCAATCCCGAGGTGACCAAGAGAGCTCTTCGGATGTGGTGACCGGTATGTTAAAAGCCTTTTCTATTGATTTATATGCCTTGTTAGATCCCGGTGCTACTTTATCCTTTGTGACACCTTTTGTGGCCATAAAGTTTGAAATACTCCCCGAAGTGTTAATAGAACCTTTTTTGGTCTTTACCCCGATTGGTGACTCGGTAGTGGCTAAGAGGGTTTATAGAAGTTGTCCCATTTCCTTGTCCCATAGAGTTACCTTGGTGGATTTGGTGGAGTTAGACATGTTAGACTTTGATGTGATTTTGGGTATGGATTAGTAGCATGCATGTTATGCCTCTACCGATTGTAGGAATCGGGTGGTTAGATTTCAATTTCCAAATGAGCCTATCTTAGAATGGAAGGGGGGAAATTCTATGCCTAGAGGTAAATTTGTCTCTTGCCTTAAAGCTAGGAAGTTGATCTCCAAAGGGTGTATTTACCATCTTGTTAGGGTGAGGGATGTTGAATCTGAAACTCCTTCTCTAGAGTCGGTTCCAGTAGTTAATGAGTTCCTGGATATTTTTTCCGATCATTCGCCCGGTATTCCTCCCGAGCAGGAAATAAATTTTGGTATTGACCTTCTTCCAGATACGCAACCTATCTCTATTCCTCCTTATAGAATGGCTCCGACGGAGTTAAAGGAGTTGAAAGAGCAACTAAAGGATTTGCTATACAAGGGTTTTATTCAACCGAATATCTCTCCATGGGGTGCTTCGGTGTTGTTTGTTAGAAATAAAGATGGGTCTCTTAGAATGTGCATTGATTATCGTCAATTGAACAAAGTGACCATCAAGAATAAATATTCTTTTCCAAGAATTGATGACTTGTTTGACCAACTTCAAGGGGCTAGTTATTTCTCCAAGATTGATCTTCGTTTGGGTTATCACCAATTGAGGGTGAAAGGGGTTGATATTCCCAAGACGGCTTTCCAAACAAGATATGGTCACTATGAGTTTCTAGTAATGTTCTTTGGTTTGACTAACGCTTCGGCGGCGTTCATGGAGTTAATGAATAAAGTATTCCGACAATATTTGTACATGTTTGTGATAGTGTTTATCGATGATATTTTGATCTATTCAAGGAGTGAAGATGAGCATGTTGACCATTTGAGGGTCGTATTGCAAGTTCTTAAGGACCATCAACTTTTCACAAAGTTTAGCAAGTTTGAATTTTGGTTAAGATCCATAGCATTCCTTGGTCATATTGTGTCAAGCAAGGGTATTGAGGTAGATCCTAAGAAGACGGATGCGGTCAAGAGTTGGCCTAGACCTCTAACTCCTTCTGACATTAGAAGATTTTTGGGTTTGGCCGGTTACTATAGGAGGTTTGTTGAGTGGTTTTCCTCCATTGCTTCTTCGTTCACGACTTTGACTCAAAAAAAGGCTAAGTTTGTGTGGTCGGAAGCTTGTGAAAAAAGTTTCCAAGAGTTGAAAGATAGACTTACTTCCGCTCCGGTGTTGACCTTAGCGGAGGGTACAAATGGTTTTGTGGTGTATTGTGATGCCTCTAGAGTTAGGTTGGGATGTGTACTTATGCAAAATGATAAGGTGATTGCCTATGCTTCAAGGCAACTTAAAGTCCATGAGAAGAATTATCCGACCCATGACCTTGAATTAGCGGCGGTTGTGTTTGCCTTAAAAATATGGAGGCATTATCTATATGGGGTCCATGTGGATGTGTTTACCGATCACAAGAGCTTACAATATGTGTTTAGTCAAAAAGACTTGAATCTTCGTCAACGTAGGTGGTTAGAATTATTGAAGGACTATGATATGAGTGTCCTTTATCACCTCGGCAAAGCTAATGTGGTAGTGGATGCTCATAGTAGATTATCTATGGGTAATGTGGCTCATGTAGAGGATGAAAAGAAAGAATTGGTTCGTGAGGTGCATAGGTTGGCCCGGTTAGGTGTTCAACTAGTGAATTCCACCAAGGGTGGTGTCATGGTCCATAGTGGCTCCAAATTTTCCTTTGTGATGGATGTGAAGTCTAAGCAAGACCTTGATCCTATATTAGTCGAGTTGAAAGAGTCGGTACTCAAGAAGTCCGTTGAGGCTTTCTCCCAAGGGGGAGATGGGGTGATTATGTACCAAGGTTGATTATGTGTTCTGGATGTTGATGGGTTGAGGGAGCAAATTTTAGAGTAAGCTCATAGTTCTCGGTATTCTATTCATCCGGGAGCCACCAAGATGTACCGTGATCTACGGGAAGTCTATTGGTGGAATGGTATGAAGAGAGATATTGCAGGATTTGTACCCAAATGTCAGAATTGTCAACAAGTTAAGGTTGAGCACCAAAGGCCGGGAGGCCTATCCCAAAATATACCGATTCCCACTTGGAAGTGGGAAGAGATTAATATAGATTTTATTGTGGGTTTGCCTCGCACCCGAAGGCAACATGATTCTATTTGGGTCATTAGAGATAAGATGACAAAATTAGCCCACTTTATTCCCGTCAAGGTCTCTTTTTCGACGGAAGACTCTGCCAAGTTGTATATAAAAGAGATAGTGAAGTTACATGGGGTTCCTTTGTCCATTATTTCGGATCGGGGTCCTCAATTTACTTCACACTTTTGGAAGTCATTCCAAAAAGGGCTTGGTACTAAGGTTAAGCTTAGCACGGCTTTTCATCCCCAAACCGATGGGCAAGCGGAGCGTACCATCCAAACATTAGAAGATATGTTAAGGGCATGTGTTATAGACTTCAAGGGTAATTGAAATGACCACTTTCCATTAATAGAGTTTGCCTACAATAATAGCTATCACTCAAGTATCGATATGGCTCCCTTTGAAGCTTTGTATAGTAGGAGATGTAGGTCTCCGGTTGGTTGGTTTGAGGTAGGTGAAATTGCTCTTATTGGTCCCGAACTAGTTTATGAGGCCATTGAGAAAGTCCGACTCATTAGAGAGAGGTTGAGAATGGCCCAAAGTCGGCAAAAGTCTTATGCCTATATTAGAAGAAGGGATTTAGAATTTGAAGTTAATGATTGGGTCTATCTAAAAATCTCACCTATGAAAGGTGTGATGAGCTTTGGCAAGAAGGGAAAACTTAGTCCCCGGTAAGTGGGCCCATATAAAATTTTGAAACATATTGGGAAAGTTGCCTATGAGTTGGATTTGCCAAATAAATTGACTCTGATTCATCCGGTGTTTCATGTATCCATGATTAAGAAGTGTATTGGAGATCCGGCATCCATTATTCCCTTAGAAGGGTTAGGAGTTGACGAAAGTCTCTCATATGAAGAGGTTCCAGTAGAGATCTTAGACCGGCAAGTTAAAAGGTTCAGAAACAAGGAAA
>JAJONR010012283.1:0-11431 GCA_029582245.1 Solanum etuberosum | reverse complement strand
GGAGCACAGACTGTTCAACGAAGAAATGAGGAAAATGATATGAAAGAAAGAACAGATGAAGTGAAGGAGAAGAAAACATGAGGTTTCTCAGACAATACTAAGTTTAATTCTATGTCTAAATTTAGGGATTTTGATCCCAACATCTAAGACGGAAAGCCAGGTGTCAAATTAAAGAACACTTGATCATAAATGTGCTGGAAATGATCTACACCATACAACTATACCAATGCAAATCTGTAAGGTCACAAGAGTGGTAGACCAAAAGAATATAGTTTGTTATTTCTTGTTAAGTATAGACAAATAGGAATTAGGCAAGTGTAAATACAACATTTCCTTTTCTATTTTTTTTTTGTATACATAGAGATTAATAAATAGGAGTATTTGGTACAGATCAATACACAAAAAAAATTCCTCTACTTTCTTATCTTCTTCATTTTTGTTAAAAACACAGTGTCTACAAATACTGCATGACTTTCTCACTAAAAATAACATATCTACTAACAAAAAAGGACTTGCTAACCAAATCAAACAATATGTAATCTTTGTGAGTCTCAGAATATTCCATCTGTACTCTTGACCTTGACCTAGGCATTCTTTTGTCATTCTCAATTAGATTCATTGCCAGACACATACATCCCAAAATTCTAAGATGACTCAACATGGATTTTTGTCCACACAACCTATCATAAAGGTGACTAATTATTAATCACACTGCTAGAAAGTTTATTAATAATATATGTTGCAGCTAATACACAATGCCCTTAAACTTCACATGAATCTTTGCTTGAAACCACAATGCCCTTAAACTTCACATGAATCTTTGCTTGAAACCACAATGCTATTGTCATTTCAAGTATATATGCCTATGTTTCCTCTCGGCTAAACTATTCTGCTGAGGTGTATAGGAGACATGATGATGAATTATACCCCATTTTCTTGAACACACCATCATAAACTGTGTTGACAAACTCAGTCCCATTATCAGATCTTGCCTTCTTTAGTGTCTTACCAAATTGAGTTCTAACTAACTTCAAAAATAGTTGAAGATATATACACATATGATTTATTTCTAAGTAAAAATAAAAATAACCAAGTCATTCTTGATAATCATCCACAATTGTAAGAAAGTACTTGTTGTTATCAAAAGTAGGAATTTTATAGGGACCCCATAAGTTAACATGAATCAGATCAAAACTATCCTTGCTTTTCATACTACTATTAGGAAATACTATCATTGTTTGTTTATCACAAGGACACACTATGGATTGTGACATTTTACACATCGCTTGTTTATTGACAGCAAACAACTTAGTATAAGTATAGCCCACACTTCTCTAACTAACCTCCTTCACCTTCCCACTGTAAAGCTCCTACAACACAAAAAATAAGGAAAGAAGGTGACAGAGTATCCTAGTTCCTTGGTGGTTTTGCTTACGGACAATAAATTATACTTGAATTGAGAAATGTGAAACACATTTGTGATTAGGCATCTAGCAGAAATAGCATCAGAACCTATATGTACCTCCTCTGTGATATCACCATTTCGAAGATACTAGGACTTTTAGATTGAATTACATACCCTTTAACCAACATACCCAAACTGGACACCTTATGATTTGGAACATCTATATCAATTAGACATACCCGATGATTATCAGAAACTAACAATGCCTTAGCTGCAGTATTTGCTGCATTACAACTACTTTTATTCCCATTTGTATTTTCAAGCATCAAAAGTATTTGATCCTATTTCTTCTTGATAGATGTACATATTTGAAGTAGTTTCTAAAAAAATTGTTTAGCTTTAGCTACTAAGTTGATTTTCTTATTCATGTGATCAACCACAATTTGTACATCCTGATTCCTGTTACTGAAACATTTGTATTCATGCCATAAGAAAAATTTGCTTGTAGCTGTTGAGATTCATATCCTGAGTAGTCGTTTACAAATTCACTATATCCTATACTAGGATTTACATTTGAATACTTTAAGTCTGGAGGATATCGTACCAACTTGTAAAAATAGTCTTTGTTATGCCCTTTAATCAAGTCACACATCAAAAAGGAATTGGAATTCTTCTTGAAGCTCTGACCGGCAATAGAATCTAGACTATTAGATGACATATAGTTCATATCAAGACTGTCATTATTAGTACCATCAACTTTATGTCCTTTATTCTCCATCACCATTGCATATGTATGATTGATACTTGGTAAGGGATTCATCAGAAGAATCTGACTTCTTGCCTAATGATATGGGTTATTCAGACCCATAAGGAATTGATACAACTTTTGTCTATTCATGTGAGACACAAGTTCTTTGAATTTCTGACAATTACAACAATGTGATGGCACTAATGCCTCAAACTCATCCCACAAATTTTCAGCTTAGTATAGTAACCTGAAATAGAAGAGGTGCTTTTCTAGAAAGTAACAATATCTTTGTGAAGGCTATAGGTTCTTGATTCGTCCACGCTATCAAATCTTTCTTATCTTTCCATAAATTCAAAGCATTTGATGCAAAAGCAATTGCACTAAGTAAAGTTCTTGAGACATAATTCATTAATCAAGATAAAACAATTGCATGAACCTTTATCACTATCCTTATAGTTTCTCCCTATAAATTTTGTTTGCATGTACTGATAAATGCTCAACTACTCCTCATCCAATACTAGGTGTAGGCGATCGTAATCTAGTATAAAACCCAACAAAGAGTTGGGGTCGAACCCACAATGAGCTGTACAAGTTCGAATTCAGTTACGAAGTTATAAACATGGTCTAATCGATTGTAGAAATAGAAATTATCGAAAACATATAGATAAATCGAAGGGGTTGACAACTGATTAACGTTTCAAGCACACCTCATCCAATTCTAGGTGCAAACAATCGTTAAGTAGTATAAAACCCAACGAAGAGTTGGGGTCGAACCCACAAGGAGCGGTACGTGTTCAAATTCAATTAAGAAGTACGAATGTGATCTAACTAGATATAGGAATAGAAATTATCAAAAAAGACATGAAACAAATCAAAGGGATGACATTAAATGTCAGATGGGGGTTTTGGTTTGCAATTATCAACTATAATGCTGTCACAAACAATTTGAAATAACAATATGAGAGGAATTCTCGGGATGTGATCGATTATAGGTAAATTTTGATATATGGGTAATTGAAACTACTAGTAAATAGCTAAATATCAGTGGGTAGGATAGGCTATAAGTGGAATAGCTTTCTCTCGAAGAACAATTCTGTTTCAAGTGATTTCTTTCGAACATCAACAAGCATAGCAATTAAAAAGAGTCCACAACCTTAATACATCTTCTCTCTCGCGCAAGATGGGTAGGATTGGGTGTAGGATTCACTCTCTCGAGCTAAACCCAAATCAACCCAATACCTACAAACTATTAGTCACAAGCCTTAGCCCCAAAACATCTCTCTCGAGCAAGTTAAGAACACAAAATTAAAACTGCATTTACAACTACAATTCATAAATTAAACCTCAGCTAATGATTAAACCCACTTCAATATAGCATTTAAACTAGTAATTACAAATACCCATAAACTTATTAAACCCATAATCACATGATCACACCCCAAGAATTGGGGTTTTAGCCAAACATCATAAAAGAGTGAACAGTTACCTTTACAATGCTTCAATTTGTAGAAAATTCAAAACCCACTAGCAAAATCTCCAAATTGAATCTAAAAAATCCTTCAAGTCTACTAAGAAACTATCAAAAACTCCAGAGAAAACTTTTCTAAACTAATTTAGCCTTCTTCAATACTAAGTTAACTGTTTAAAATCTAATTTATAGTCGCCAAAAATAAACCACGAAGGGCCATTAGGCGAGGTAAGTTGGGCTCACCGAGTAGTTCGGCGAGCCCCCCCTGCTCTTTCTATCTCCTTTTTGCATGAGTTCTCAACATCCTTAAGTCCTGTAACTTTAGGCGATCACTCTTCGCATCGCGGAACTGCTCGACGATTCGCCGACTGCCCTTTTCTGTTGCCGATTTGGTTTCTTCCCTCAGGACTGGCACACTGGAACTTTAGGCGGTCGAAATATCCACTCGGCGGTTCGCCAAGTGCTCTTGGCGATCATCAGGCTTGCCTTTCTTCAGTTCTTCAGTTTGTTTTGTTCCTTTTTGCCTGTTAGTGTCCTTGCTTGCTCCTCAATTCATATACATGAAAATCAAGGCGTTAACATCAGTTTATGGTACAAATTAAGCATTTGAGGACACTAAATCTATATAAACAAAGCCCCAAATGAGTCCAAATCTTGGACTCATCAACACCCCCAACTTAAACTTTTGCTTGTCCTCAAGTAAAACTCAAGATCAGTAGTTCAAAAAGGATGTCTCAAATAGTGCTGCATAAGACTCAACATAAATGCACACAACAAGGTTCAACTTACTCATGCAATGATCAATTGTGCACTCAAATATTCAAATTGTGACTCACCATTATCAAAGATACTTAAGTTCACAATACTTGCTTCAAATGCAAGTTCAAGCTCAACAAAGGTACTCAAATGCCCTCACAACAAAGATGATTCCATAGTCACACACAATTTCTCAACAATTTAAAGTTCCGGAATCACATACAACTCTCACACTTAAAAAGATGAACACATGCATGACTTTACCCATAGGTTTGCCCTTATTTTCCAATCGACATTCGTTTCAGCTCACTCAAGATCACAAAAGTCTTTTCACGGCTTGTAATGGGGCTGAGTGTCAAGGTGTTGTCATTTAGGCTTAGTGACTTCTACCTTCATGAAGTGCGGTCTGAACATCACTTTTTCTCCTTTTATTTAACATTTAAATCAGGGTCATAATCCACCCCATTATTCAACTTCACAAGAACTACCGGATACCCCATTTCTTTTGCAACTTCCACTACTTTATTTCACAACTTTTTCATTCTTTTTCTTTGCTTCTTTTTGTTTACATGGAGGGGTTCCATCTTTTTTTCAAAACCATTACTCAAGGAGGGATTTCTCACACTTCTTGATTTTTCTTCTCTTTTCACCACACCCCCAACTTAGACTTTTGGCCTAAGTTGACTATTCAACAAACCACACTTCATGAAAGTTATGGGTAAATGGATAAAGAGGGATCACAATTGTTCAAGTTTCTTCCTAGAAAAGGATAAGGCTCAAGAGGGTTCAAGCAAGGTTCACACATCTCACAAGGTTGGCCACAAAAGATGTATATTATCAAAATGTTTCATTCTTTAAAATTATTGCCTAATATCATTTCAAGTGCTTGCATCACTTAGTCAACAGGACCAACGGAGCAAATTCTAGGTGTCATCACACACAATGTTCAAAGTAATCTCATCACACAAGGCATTGGCACCAATATCAAACAAGACTCCACACTTTTTAGCTAGTGTGGAATGTTCATCACAAGAGACTCATTCGATAACTGGCTAGTCACAACGAGATGCTAAAAGTTCACACATTCTCTATGCAACTTTATTGGCCTCATCGTAGCTGCACATTCATTTCGTTCAATTAAGAGCACTATTCAAGTCATCGGTATTGATCATAACTGACACTCAAATTTACACAAGAACAGCCACAATCACACACAAAAGAGGTGGAAAATCAATTTTTTTTAACATTTGGTTCATAACCATTTCCATTCAAAACAAGGACCACAAGCTAAAATATCCACAATGTCAAGATCAAAACACATATATAGATGAACAAAACCCAATATTCACAAACAAAATAGAATCACAAGAGATAGGTATGGAAATACCTCACCCCACCCAAAAAAAAGAAGTAGTTGTCCTTAAATGCAACTAAAACAAAGATAATCAATAAAAACAACAGCGAGGGAGGTAAAAATCATCCTGTCTACTAAGTCACTCTGTCTGTCGGGGCATCAATGCCCGGGGTAACACTCTGACGGTGGGCATCAGTGACCAGTAGAGCATGAGCTGTATCTTTACTAGACCTAGTCATAGTAGTGTCTCTCAAGGAGGCCTGTCAGGCTATCTCGAACATGGCACCCTCTAAGTCGGCCAGATCCTCATAAACAACTGCATCTGTCTCCTAAGCTGCTCCTCATCGGTCTCGTCCTCAGAATCAGCAGTAGCAACATCCTCCATAATATCATCTCCGGTGGTAGCCGGAGGTACCTTAGCACAAGCTGGAATCTCAGCACTCGGATCATCGGGGATATCCACCGTGCTAAATAGTGAAGTAAAGTCTGTGGACTTCAGATAGTCCACATCCTTCCTAAGCTCAGAAACCTTGACTTTCAAAGCCGTAACCTCAGTAGTCACACCCTGTCCTCTCTCGCAAATCACTACTCTCGCTGTGAGAGCATCAATGGAAACCTAAAGAGGTATCAGCGCAGCAGTGATAACTCTTCCAATCATCCAGGGCACCTCAACCTCAAGTCGGGAAGCTTGCACATCGGCAGAATGGGTTAAGTGCCCCATCTTAAGGAGCATGGCCTGAGTGATCGAAGCCCTGGCGGCAGTGGAACAAGCAGTAGCTCTAGGGGGCTGGGAGGCAACAGAAGAACTCGGGGCCATGGAAGGAGTGAAGTAGATGTACCTGAAAGCCCGGAGGCTAGAGTAGGCAATGCTGCCTCTACAGGTAAAGAATCAATATCAACCTCCAGGGATGTATCCACCGGGGCTGCTCTCCTCGTATCTGCCTCGTCCCACGTGTTCTCGGCCTCTAGGCACCGAATGTCGGTGGAGGATGCAGGTGTAACCTAAAAATGCCTCTTCTCATCACAAGGAACTCTAGCCCGACGACATAACTCTGTAATGAGTACTAGAAATGGAAGGGACGTCTGGCGCTATTTGGCCCTCATGGCCATCTCCTGCTCTATAATCAACTCCAAGTTCAGAATTTTCCTGGCTATGAGAGATCCAAGACAGGCCCCCTTTGGGTGGTGGAGAATGGATTCATTCTGTGACGGTATGATAGATCTACTGATGAACCCAAACCAGTATCGAGCTGCTATGTTCATATCCTTCTTCTCGATAGGTGCCCCGACCTCAATCCACCTCGGGGTGGTGTTAGAAATGAGGGGAGCTAGCCAGCCCTTCAGGTCATCTAGAGTCATTGAAGTAATCATCCTCTGGTACTCGTGCTCAAAACCTATAGCCCTATCAAACACAGTATTGATATCATCGTTGGTGCATCTCACCATCCTCCCTTGGACCATAACAGACTCTACCGGTCCGAAGGCACTGGCTTCTTCTTTCCCTTTGGTACCAGGACACTGTAAGCCGTATAAAACTCCCAGACCCATGTAGGAATGTATGGGCCACGGGGCCTGGTGAAGATCTCAAACCTGTGGAATTAAAGAGTGTCCCACACATTTGGGTATCTGTCCACTACACCATCCGTGGATAACCTCTTTTCCTCTAGAATGGTCCTCCATCCCTCGGTTTTTAACCGGTTGAGTAACCGGGGAGGAGGACCCTGAACTGGTGGTGCTGGAACCACCGTCTGTGCCAGAGCAGGCACTGAATCTGCAGCTGTCACGACCCAGGAGTACCCCCCTAGATGTGACACGGCGTACAAGACTCCGAAAAGCCTCATAGCATATCATAACATAAGATAATAGAAAATGGTGCAGAAATTTTTAAAAAAACTTTATCCATACAATCGAAATCTTTAATAAAAGCAAGCGGAAGTCTTTCTACACTTTGTCTCAAGCCATCTACAACCATTAAGACTAAAACTTTGGGACGTAGCCCATACAAAAGCTCTAAACATAAAATGAAATGTAAAGGACATGGTGGTCAAGCCCTCGAATACTATGAGGACTCACCATAACTTCTCTTCTTGATCTACTATGAACCTAGCCACGAGGATGGAAGTCAACATCACCAAACCCTACACTTTGTTAAAAATGTAGAAAAATATGGGTTAGTACAAAAATGCACTAAGTATAATAGCCATGCAAGAAAACCTTTAAAACATGCTAAAAAGGACATTTTGGATGAAAACCATGCTATATGCCTAGTTTGAGAAACATCATGAACATTAGTGTAAAATCATAAGACATAAGCATATTCAACATATAGACTATTATAGCATAATAGAACCATCTCATACGTAACCCTAAGTTATACTTGTGCAATGAATAGATAAAGATACCATAATCCCATCTATGCTAAGTCCCACTTTTAGGTCACCATAATCATACTTACCATTCTTTGATCTCATCTTTAGTTAATACTCATAGACAAGGAAACCTTCACATTTACTAAGTCTTATCAAGGAAAGTAGCTCATAAAAACAATCCACATTAAGCATTTATCATTTCATTTAGCCTTCAAGTCCACATACTTTGTAGCATCATCATAAGCATATTCGTTTCATAAATCATTAAAGCATAAAGGAACAAACCATAACTACTCTCAAAGCCTACTTGTGAAATACATGGATGAAGTCCCATACCCCCACACACACTAAGTAATGCATTCTTGAGAAGCCATAGTTCATAATCATTCATTGTTCATAGTGGGAATAAGCCTTAACCGACATAGACCATGTGAGCAAATCATGGAATCCAGTGTCTACCCCACACTGAAAAGGGGTTGTCCTACTTGCCGAGGGTAGAACCACACTCTTAGCTTAGGTGGATCCACTAGCTAAAGAGCTATGTGGGCACATAGTTATGGGATAGGGAGATTGCTTATAGAAACCTGGACTCAACTATGGTAGAAGGTTTCCATCTCATGAGACATCTACTTTGGGAACCCGGACTCAACTAGTGTAGAAGGAACCCATTTGGAAAGCCGGACTCAACTATGGTATCAACTTCCATCTCAAATTCATATCCACTCGGTGCTAAGCATTAATCCATATTGAGTTCATATTAAGCCTTAACTTAAGTTCATAATTGCGGACGAATGTCTTGACACTCAATCCAACATAACTCATACTAAAGCTCCTAGATTCAATAGGGGAGACTAGTCTTCCAACCCTAGAATCACTACATGTGACAAACCTTTCACATCATATCATATTCATACATAAGTGTGTACAAGAGGATAACTTCCATCAACACCACAACTAAATCATAATCATACTCACTTTACTCTCAAAGTGTTCATAAACATATATTCAATTCTCATAATCATGCATAATTCATATACTTTTCCCTTCAAGGATCATAGGTCATAATTCATCAATATATCTAGAATTACTACATTAGACATGGATAATAACCTAATTCAAGTGATTCAAGTACTTTCATGCATAATTAAATCATATTCTACTTGCATCAATCAGTACCCACACTTTGAGATCCAAATTGGGAAATTAGGAAAATTCATGGATTCTTGGAGAATTCATGTTAAAAACAGTAAATCATCAATTTGATCATAATATAAAGCAATTAAAGCATTGAAAACGTTTTTGAAGTGAATCTATGACTTGGAGTAAACCCTAGCTTTCTTGGGAAAATACTAGTTTGAAATTGGTTTTGGAGGGACTCCATGGATGATAGCTATCGATGGATGAAGGACTACCATACATTATTGAAGAATCACCACGAAATTGTGGAGAAAAGACTGCTCCTTCAACCCTAGACTCCACCTTCTTCTTCTTCTTCTTCTTCTATGGAGTTTTAGAGAGAGAATTATTTGTAGGAAAGTTGGTTATGATTTGGGGTCTTGGGAATTATGAAGTATATGGGTTAGTTAATGACTTAAAAGTACTTATATAAGTCCATTAATTCAATATAAAACGACCCCTTAACAAACTAACTAATAAGGAAATTACTTAAAAGTCCTTACCTTTGGCCGATATTTGGGCAGGTTGCAGGCATGGCCTACGCCTGGGACCTACGGTCCGTAGGTTGGCCTACTGGCCGTCCTGCAGGTCCGTAGGTCATGACCTTCAGCTCAACTTTGAGGGCTTGACCCACGATCCCCACCTACGGTGTGGGTCCACCTACTGGTCGTAGGTGCCATCTATAGGTGGCCCTTTTTGGGCAGCCTTGGGCAGTCTTGGGGAGTCTGGGGGGTTAGGCTTTAGGGTCCTCCTCAAGGACCCTTGGTTGGTCCTTGGGGGGTTGTACCTTGACGTTTAACCCCTAAACCCCGCATCCTATCTCAAAAACTTTCACGTAAGTCTCTTGTTTCACCTATTAGTTTTTCGGATTGTTACATTATCTCCCTCTTGGAAACATTCATCCTCGAATGACATTTCTAAACACTTCTCGGAATTAAAGACTCAAGTCTAGCAGCCCATCATGCATTAAACATCAAAATAATGCACAAAACAAGGAGGAAACACCAACTCCATCTCAATATACTCAATGCAACACAAGGAAGTAGGAACTACCTCTAACAACCCATTATGCATGAAAACTTCATCGTTGCTCAATTTCATAGGAGGAACTATCTTCTCCAACTCAAAGCATGCTCATCATAACATCATGAAGCAAATTATGCAATTACTCTCAAAAGCACATTTAAGCATGTTCAACAATTCATCTCATGAAGCATATAGACAACTCATACTAAATGCACATCAACATGAGAAATATAAACCATGAAAACTCATTTTCTTTCTAAACAATGATTTCATCAAGAACATGCATAACATAAGGAGATCATGGAAACACATAAATCATATATGACTCCACAATCATGAAACAAGTCACAAGGAACTCTTTGTCTCAAGCTAGAATAGGAATAGAAGAAAGAGAATGGGGATATCGGGATTTCTCATTGGCCCTTGGCCTCCCAAGTAGCACCCTCAACTAAAACCCTTACTAAAATACCACTCCTCAACATTTCCATGGAAAACAACTTCCTTACTCTTCTATTTCTTAACTTGGCGGTCTAAGATCCCAACCGGTACTTCTAACTTAGAGAGGTTCTCACTAAGCAACTCTAGCTCACAAGCAACCTTACCAACACCACTCAAGGTCTCATATGACCCTACAAAGCTGGGACTAAACTTCCCAAAACTTACTACACCTCTCAAGGTGAGAATTTCAAGCAAACCTAACTCAAGCATATCAAAAACACTCAACGACCTTGCTATCTAAGCACATCATCTCCCCCTTGGGAGTAAGCCTATACATAGTCTTCTAACCCTCATTTCTTTCAATTCTAAGGTCGGAGCAAATTATCACTCAACTTTCACATCCATCACATAAGATGATTCTAAACCAAGGTGAATTACACTTCTACCCTTCTTAGAGGAGTCTACCCACTCAACACATCTAGGCATTTCTAAAACACCCTATTCATCAAATCTTTCAACATACCTCAAAACACATTATGACTTTCTACCAACCAAACACACATAACTATAATGCAACCCATTTACACTAAAGTATATCATCTAACTCTATCATATCAAGTCCTATCTAGTCACATAGCCATAATTGGCATCACTACTAACCTTTTCTCCCTCGATCCTTGTAGCATGAGCC
>JAJONR010012281.1:0-18255 GCA_029582245.1 Solanum etuberosum | reverse complement strand
TCTCCTGAAAAATTATGATGAGGAGGAAGTTCAAGGTTATGATGAAGTTGTGGTTGCTCTATCGGGTTTAGGTTCTTACTCTAAGAACCCATTGAAGCTCGACATTGATCTCTAAATTCTATGAAGTCCCCTCGCTAAACAATCAATCGAAGAGCCACCAAAGCTTGAGTTGAAAGTGCTCCCATCCAACCTTCGGTATGTATTTTTGGGGGAAAATAAAACCTTACCAGTCATTATCGCAGCAGACTTTCTTGAATGGCAAGTAAAATAACTTGTTGATGTGTTGAAACGATAAATTAAAGCTATCAGATGGACAATTGTTGATATTGTGGGTATTCCTCCCGAAATTTGCACTCATAAAATCCAATTGGATAGTGAACATAAACCAAGCGCTGAGCATCAAAGGAGGCTAAACCCACAGATTCAAGAAGTGGTGAAGAAAGAAATCATCAAATGGCTCGATGCGGGAGTGGTATACCCCATTGCAGATAGCAAAAGGGTGAGTCTCGCGCAATGTGTACCAAAGAAAGGAGGAATTACGGTAGTTACAAATTAAAAAGGGGAACTTGTGCCTATGAGATGGTCACTGGGTGGCGTGTATACATGGACTACCGGAAATTGAATTCATGGACTGAGAAAGACCATTTTCCTATGCCATTTATGGACCAAATGCTTTATAGTCTTGCGGGGCGTGGATGGTATTGCTTTTTGGGTGGTTATCCCGGGTACAACCAAATTTCTATTGCACCGGAAGATCAAGAGAGAACTATGTCTACATGTCCCTATGGAACATTTTCTTTCTAGAGAATGCCTTTTAGGTTGTGCAATACTCCGACAACATTCCAACGATGTATGCTCTCTATTTTCACAGATATGGTTGAAGACTCAATGAAGGTCTTTATGGATGATTTCTCAGTTTTTGGTGGTTCATTTGAAGCATATCTTGAACACCTTGGGCAGGTACTAAAAAGATGTATGGAAACTAATCTTGTTATAAATTTGGAGAAGTGTCATTTCATGGTGAAAGAGGGTATTGTTTTGCGGCATAAAATTTAGGGAGAAGGAATGCAGGTTGATCAAGCTAAAGTCGAATTCATTGCCAAACTACCTTCTCCTATTTCGGTGAAAGGTGTCCGGAGTTTTCTAGGCCATGTGGGTTTTTACAGGCGGTTTATAAAGGATTTTTCAGAAGTAGCGCACCCTCTTTGTAAGTTACTAGAGAAGGAATCTACCTTTAACTTTGATGAAGCTTGCCTAAAAGCATTTTTGTGCTTTAAAAAAAAATACATGTCAGCCCCGATCATTATTTCCCCCGATTGGAGTATTCCGTTCAAACTCATGTGTGATCTTAGTGGTGTTGCTTTTGGAGCTGTTCTTGGTCAACAAAAAAGGCAAGCTATTTCACCCGATTTATTAAGCAAGTAAGACCTTGAATGTAGCTCAAAAGAATTATACCGTCACGGTGCAAGAATTGCTAGCGGTGGTGTATGCATTTGAGAAATTTAGAACGTATTTGTTTGGAACTAAGGTTGTGGTGCACACGGAACATGCTGCAATTTGATATTTTATGGATAATAAAGATGTGAAGCCAAGATTGATTCGGTGGATGTTGTTATTGCAAGAGTTTGATTTCGAGGTAAAAGATCACTAGGGGTATCAGACACAAGTGGCAGACCAATTGTCTCGGCTCGAAACCAATATAGTTGATTTCGGTGAGAGGGATGAAACAGTGATGAGAAAAACCCATGGTAACTCACCTTGGTATGCTGACTTCGGTAACTATGTAGTGTGTGGGATTATGCCCGAGCGCTTGAATTTTTATCAACAAAAGAAGTTATTGATCGATGTAAAGAGGTACTTCTGGGATGTACCGTACCTATTTAGAGAATGTGCAGATCCCATAATTAGAAGGTGCGTACCGGAATTAGAAGTAAATGCAAGTCTCGATGCTTGCCACACTTCGCCGGTTGGTGGATATCATAGCGAGGTGCGCACAGCCACCAAAGTTCTTCAAAGTGGCTAGTATAACAAGATTCTCATGTTCTCGTTGAACAATTCATTAAATGCCAAAATCAAGGAGGAGTATCAAGAAAGCATGCGTTACCTCTTAATCCTATCCTAGAGCTCGAACTGTTTGATGTTTGGGGAATCGACTTCATGGGACCATTTGTGAGCTCTTTCGAAAATAAATATATCTCTGTGAAGGTTGATTACGTCTCAAAATGGGTAGAAGATGTAGCTTTGCCCAACAATGAACGAAAGAGTGTTGTGCGATTCTTGAAGCGATATATTTTTGCAAGGTTCGGTACCCCGCGGGCTATTATCAGTGATGGAGGGTCTCATTTTTGCAAGCGGTTTTTTGCTTCGTTGTTGAGCAAATACGGAGTCAAGCATAAAGTTGCAAGCCCTTATCATCCACAAACAAGTGGCCAAGTTGAAGTATCAAATCGAGAAATCAAGGGAATTCTGGAAAAAACATTTAATGCAAATCGGACAGACTTGTCTCAGAAGTTGGATGATGCTCTTTGGGCATATCGTACCGCTTTCAACACTCCTATTGGAATATCACCATACCAATTGGTATTTGGAAAGTCTTGTCACTTGCCAATCGAGCTTGAACACAAGGTACTATGGGCATTGAAGGCGTTAAACTTGAATTGGAGGGATGCTTCGAAAGGAAGAGTCAATCAACTCCATGAATTGGAAGAGTTTCAACTGAGGCCGTATGAGAGTTCATCCCGTTATAAGGAGAAAATGAAGAAATGGCATAACGCAAAAATCCTCCAACGAGATTTCAAAGTTGGCAATCTTGTTTTGCTTTTTAACTCTCGTTTGAGACTCTTTCTGAGTAAACTCAAATCAGAGTGGTCAGGCCCGTTTAAATCACTCGCGTGTTCACAAATGGGGTGATTGAGGTTGAAAGCAAATAAGGGTCGACATTTAACGTAAATGGGCAACGGTTAAAGCTCTATTTTTGAGAATGTCTTGATGTCTCGGTAATCCAAGTCGTGTTTTTGGAAGATGCTTGAGAGCATTTCCACGTCGTGCCATGACGTTAAATAAGGTTCTTCTTGGGAGGCAACCCAAGTTTTAGTCGTTTTTTAATAACGTCTTCTAAATGTGTAGGTTAAAATCCTCATTTCTGACATAATGACAAATCGGCGGTGGCCTGACCCTTTTAGCGCATCGCCGATCAGGCCTCCTGATCGCCCAAATGATTCGCCCATCTTAAGTCTAACATTCAGACTTGTTCTAGAATCTTCAGTGAGATGTATGAACTTTCGGTGCACCGTAGAACCAATCGGCGAGCCCGACTGAGCTCACTTTTTTACTCAAACTTGTAGACAATCTTTCTGGAAAGTTTGGCCAGCCCAATCCAGCTCAATGATTTGCCGAACGGTTCGACGTGCCTGGCAACTAGTCACTGACTGGGCGTGAAGTGAAGAGTTCCTCCTACTCTAATCCTTTCATTCATCAATCCTTACTTTCTTGTCTTGTGAGCTACATTCGTTATATTTGCATTGAGGACAATGGTAGGTTTCGTTTGGCGAGGTGAGGTATCTTCATACCTACCCCATTGGGTTGTATGTTTTGGATGCCTATCTTTGTGACTGTTAGTTTTTAATGTGAATGTTGGTTTTTGATCTTTTGAATCCTAATTAAAATTTGGCTCTCGATTTTTGTGTTTGTGAATGTGTCTATTCTCATGCATATTTGAATATCGGTTGCGATCAATACCGATGACTTGAATAGTGCTCTTGATTGAACGATTTATTTGTGCAATTCCAATAAGGCACAATTTGAGTTGTATATGTCATGTGTGAACTCTTAGAATCTCTTTGTAACTAGCTGATTGTTGAAATGAGTCTTGTGATGATCGTTACACGCGAGCTAAATTTGTAGAATCTTAATTGATGATTGTGTTGAATGCCGGGTGTGGTGAGATTTTCTTGAAGTATGTGCTTGGTGATACCTAGAACTTGCCTTGTTGGTCCAAATTTCTAATGTAGGTGAATGATAGAGATGATCTTATGAACAAATTTTGGAGAATGAACCAAATTGCTACTATACCTCTATATTACCACCTTGTGAGAGTGTGAACCTAACATGGCACCATTCGAGGCTAACCTTTTCTTTGGATGAAACATGAACACATTTTACCTCTTTCCCCATCAGCTAAAACCTTCATGAAGCATTGGTCTGTTTGAATAGCCAACTTAGGTCAAAAGCCTAAGTTGGGTGTCTGGTTAAAAAATAGGAAAGTTAAGAAGTTTGTGAAAAATCTACCCTTGATGGATTGTGTTGAAAAAGATAGAACCCCATTATATAAAAAAAGGGATGTCTAATGGATAAAATAAAAGGGGTGTTTAATGAATCATGATTAAAAGAACTTAGGGTGGATTGTGAAAATCAAAATGAATGAAAGAAAAGGAGAAAAAGTGAAATGCAAGCCATGATTAATGAAGGTAGAAGTCACTAAGCCAATATGATCATACCTTTACCCTCAGCCCCGTTACAAGCCTTGAAAGACCTTAGTGATCTTGATTGAGTTTAATATTATGTTTATTGGAAAATACGGGCAAGCATATGGGTATAATCATGCATGTGTTTATGTATGAGTGTGTGAGAGTTGATTTTGATTCCTTAATTCTTAAATTTTGATGAGATTTGTGTGAGCATGGAATCATTCTTGATGTGAGGGCATTCAAATACTTTTTTGAGCTTGAATTTGCATTTGAAGCAAGCATTTTGAGCTTGATTTTTACTTGATGATGACTATTAACAATTTGAAACTTGTAGTGCACAATTGAACATTGCATGGGTAGGTTGAACCTCATGTGCATTCATGTTGAGTCTCTAGTAGCACTATTTGCAGACATATATGTTGAACTGATTGATCGTGTGTTTTACTTGAGGAAAAACAAAAGTTTAAGTTGGGGTGTTGATGAGTTAGGGATTTCGACTAATTTTGGGTTTAATATTCACAGTTTTAGTGTCCTCAATGCCTATTTTATGCTCTAAACTAATGTTAAAATGCTAATTTGTAGCAATGAAGGCAAAAGAGCAATGCAAGGGAATTACCAGGAAAAAAGGAGCGAAAAAGCTGAAGAAAAGCAAGGTTGGTACTCGCCAAAGCCACTCGGCGAGTCGCTGAGTAGAATTTCAGTTAGCCAAAAGTTCCAGCAGGAAAGCCCATGGACAAGACCAACTTGGCGATCGGATGGTTATTTCGGTGATTCGCTGAAGTGGTCGGCGATGCTAATTTAGTCCGCAAAAAGTTACAGAGTAATTGGTGAAAAGGCAAGCCAAACAGGCGAGAAGAGAAGCACTTGGCGCTTCGCCGACTAGGTCGGCGAGCCCGACCTTGATCGCCTAAAGTTACAGCAAAGAAAGGGTAAAAAGCCATGTTAACCAGGTCGGCGAAGCACCACTTAATTCGGCGAGTGATTGCGAAGCTGAAATTCAGGGAACATATAAATGAAATTTTTAAAAGAAGAAAAAGTAGTTCCCACATTGTCTAGTTAAGGGTTTTTTATCCTAAGCATTCTAAACATTGTTTTTACACTTTTTGAGTAGATTTTTAGGGTTGGTTTGATTTTTAGCTTCAATTTGAGCATTTAGAGACTTGTGGATTGTTACCCAATCTGATGGAAAACATAGTTGGTAACAATTTCTTATTCTTTATTATGTTTGGCTAAAATCCCCATTCTTGGGGGTGTGATTATGTAGTTCAATGTTTCAATTAGCTTATGGGTGTTAGTATTTATTGATTTTATTATTGATTCTAAGTGGGTTCAATTAATAGTTTGAGTTTTAATTGATGAATTGTAGTTGACAATACCATTCTAGTTTAGCATTCTAAGCTTGCTTGAGAAAGAAGTATTATAGTTAAAACTTTTAATTGATGATTGTAGTGATTGTGTTGTTGCGGACTTAGCTTGAGAAAGTTGGTCTAAATGCAATCCCACAAATCTGGCTTGAAAAAGTAGATTGATTGAGGTATTAGGATGTTTTTTTGTGTTGTGCTTGTCGAGGATCGAAAGAACTCGCTTGATCGTGATAGTTGATTGAGAAATAGCTATTGCACCTAAGGCCTAGCCTACCCACCAAAGTTCAATGACTTTTAGTAATTAATAATCAACGATTTAGCGAAATTGGCATTCAATTTATCACACTCCCAAGAAACCCTCTCTACTTATTTAATTCCGGTTATTTGTAGTTGTTAATTATTCACCCAAATCCCTTCATTTGACATTAATTGCCAAACCCTGTCATTTACTTTATTTGTTGCGAATATGTCTACTTCTACAAACGATTAGAACACCATTTCACTTCGTAATTGAATTCTTTATCGTATCACTCCCTATGGGATCGACCCCAACTCTTAGTTGGGTTTATAAGTGTAATAGAACGTTATCAATTATACTCATGCTTAACAATTGACAATGATTCTCCACTTTGATAATTTCTCATGTTTTTCTTACACTTAAAATTTTTTGATCGAAAAATTTGACAAAACAAGAATGTTTTCACCTAATGTAGAAAAAGTATCAAAGGTTTATGTCTTTATTTATTGACGTCATACACTCGTGCAAAGCACATACACTAAACTAGTATAAAATAATGAGCATGGAAACTTAAGATACTACAAGTTTTATTTTTTTACTTTCTCTAAAATTTACTTGTTTCTTGAGGTAAGTTGTTTATAATGTTATATATATAAGTAGAAAAATAAATAAAATGAAACAAAGAAAAGATCAAATAAATGTATAGTCATTGATGAGATCAAATTCCCTATTATCTTTTTATTTGCTTGGCAGTTGTCCTTTTCTTTTCATTTACTTTCTTTAGTATATAATTATTTAATTTTCTATTTTGACTATCCCAAATAAGTGTTATCTATATAGGAATACTGAATGAAAAATACATAAATATTAAATTATTAGAGGTAAAAAATAAAATAAAAAAACTTTTTGATATTGAATGGGAAAGACTATTAATCATATTATAATAATAACATATCTAGTCAAAGGTTAAAGAAGGGTAAAATATTAATATATTCAGTCAAAGATAGGAGTGTAGAATGTACGCAACCATTAATCATATTACAAGAATAACATATCTATTATCTAGTCAAAGAAGGATTAAATGTATAAATATATAGTCAAAGATAGGAGCGTAGAATGTAAACAAAGTTACACTATATATATCCCATCAAAGATAGAAGTTCAGAATGTATACAAACAGAGTACTATGTGTGAAGTTAGAGACTCATACATAGTAGTCTTCAAAAAAAGGAGAAAAATCCCCCCCCACCCTTATTCCTCAAAATCCATTTTATAGGTTTCATTGTTTGTACAAGAAAAAAGCCGGCGATGATTGATATTTTTATGTAACAAAAAATTATGTGGAGTAAAATCCATTTTTTTTCCCAAAGAAATTTTTGAAACATCAACTCTATAAGTCTACACCAATGATAGCTCCATTTCTTCGATAATACACTTGTCCTCAAAGCATCTTTACAAGGCAGATGCATCAGAATGACATCAATAACTTTATGGGGAAGATTGCTAATTTAGAATGTTAGACATTAAACTTCGACAATGCTTTCTTTCCTTATAACTAAATGTATGCATAAAGATTTGTTCTCTAAGAGTGTTAACTCTCCTATTCTCCTTGATAATTTATTTGTTTCAAAATGAAAAACTTTCTACGTAGAAAACATTAATTATAAGTGTTGATATATAAATTTTATACAATACGAAATGCTAATTTTGTCACATTTTCTATCCCAAGAAAAATTTTAGTCGATCTCAATTGACAATTAAACATTCAACTTTGAAAATGAACATTTAAACATCTTAATTTCATTTAAGTTGACCACAGAAACACTTCATCTTCGAAAATGCACCCTCTTAACTGTGTATGTAGATGTGATTTTTCGAAAAGCTTTTTGTGAAACACATTTATATTAAATTGAAGTGTCTAATGTAACACCTTGGTATTTGAAAGAGCTAAAAATAGAAAGAACTAAATTGGAAATAGTAAAAATCTAAAATTTTGTAAGTTAGGCTTAAGTTTT
Organism: Solanum etuberosum; assembly: GCA_029582245.1. NCBI lineage: Eukaryota > Viridiplantae > Streptophyta > Magnoliopsida > Solanales > Solanaceae > Solanum > Solanum etuberosum. The sequence continues at coordinate 10,172 of JAJONR010012281.1, read as the reverse complement.
GAGTTTTGGTCAACTTCAAATGACCACAACTTTCAGTACAGAATGACTTAGGTAGCCCATACGATACATTGAAAGTTCTTGGAATCCTCTTTCCAAGGCCACCGAATTTGCAATAGCTCGTATGAGGGATATATGATTCTTTTAAGTCAAGTTGTCCAATTAAGGAAAGTTATGAAAAAATGTGAAGGGTATTTTGGTCTTTTCCTTACCCCATAAGCTTAAAACGAATTATGGTAATATTTAGGAGTCTAAACTGAATGGGTTCAGTTTTCACAATCCTAATTTACGCTAGGATTTTAGAAAAGAGTTCAAGAAAAGAAAAAAGGAGAAGATTCAAGGCGTTCGTCAAGTTCTTGAGGTTTTGTTGCTGATTTTCGCCAAGGATTTGATCCCTAAGAGGTATGTGAGTTCTCATAGTGTTGGGTTTGTTCACCCATATGCCAATCATGTTATTTTAGTGAAATTTCGTTCTCAAAGTTGAAGGATTAGAGTTCTTGAAGTTTTTCTTTCGTTCTTGAATTAAGATGGGTTTGTTGAGTTTTTGAGATAATCATATTGAGTTTAACAGTTGTTTCTGAGTAGATTCTCGTGTACTTGTATTGGGTAACTAAATCTAAGGAGAATTTGAGAAAAGAAATCGATTCTAGACCAATTAGGGTTAGAAAATGAGAAAGAAAATTCGTCAGGATGTTCTGGGCGAGGGGTGGCGCGGCGTGCCACAGATGCGCCAGCAGGTCTGGCGTGGCATGCCAGCAGTGCACCAAAATGGACTCTCTAAACTTTAGGGGCTGGAGCCCCGCGGCAGCAGTGCCCCAGGGTCGCCTGCCCCTCCCCTTTTAACGTCATTTAGCCCGTTCGAGTCCTTTTAAAGTATACCTTTACTTCCTATTGATCCTAACTACTCTAAATTACTTCTAAACCTCTAGAAATCAATAATCAACATGAATCATAACCTTGAATCCATAAAATCAAATTTAAGGTAGAGCTAAGAGTCAAGTCTTGAGAGTTCTTCGAGTCATTTTAAGAAGTCTTTTTTAAAATCGTTTAAACTTGTTTTATGACTTGAGCATTTGAGTTTGAGGAAGGGTAAAGTTGAGTCATTTTCTTTAAAATGATATATGGGAACTAAGTATTCCCAAGATAAATGTTTTACATTTAAGAAAAGAGGAAACACCGATTTCCGAAAGAGTTCATGTGCAGTTTTAAGTACTATCTCTTTTTAGAGAAAACCTTTTAACTAATAATAATCAAAGTTGAGGAAGAGTAAATGTTTTCTTAAAAATATATGAGCTAAGTATATTTTGGGAGTAGTACTGAGCACTGATATGGGTAAGAGTTCTAACAACTCACAGCCTCCATAAACCATGTAGCCAACCTTGGAACAAAAGGGTCATACTTTTTAGATCATTCCTTATTGGTTTTTGGTATAGACTAGTGGATCCACTTAGTTAGTAGGTCCTATACCCCGAAAAAGTATAGAACAGTTCTGGCAGCATGATCTAGATGTTGTATCATCACATAACTCATAGTGATGGTTGTCGGTTAGACAATCTCCCACAAAGTTATTTTTATTTTTGCATACAAATTGAGTTATATTGTATTTTCTAATACATTAAGTTATTGTCTACTATTTTGAAAGCTTTTCTTATATTCCATCTTTGTCAGTGCTTTATATTGAAATGAGTTGAGTTGAGTTAAGACGAGGTAAGTTGTTCTTCAGTTCCAGTTTAAACTTATGTCGTATTTTTGATTTCCCCTCACATGCTCGTACATTCCATGTACTGACGCCTTTTGGCCTGCATCTTTTATAATGCAGATACAGGTAACCAGGATAGGCATCCAGCGTTTTGTTGATCCATTTGAGTTTCACAGTTGTTGGTAAGCCTCCTTACTTCCGGAGGATCCCTTTACTTTCGATAATTTCATTTTGTTAGTAGGATATCGTGGGTCTTGTCCCGACGTCCATCTCGGTTAGTAGAGGCTTCATAGATAGATAGACAGTAGTTCATGAGTCTTTTCCATTTTCAGTTATAAATATTTAAAGACTTGAGTTGCCTCTTTGGCTAGTTGAATGTTATTTCTAAAAACATTCTGAGTTTGTCTTTTGAGACAGTTGAGTAAAGTTTAACTTTTAAGCTATTTTATTCATGAGTAAGTCTTCCGCTAAGAGTTAAGCCAGGCCAAGGGTTCGTTTGGGGCAAGCAATGATTCTTGAGTCCCGGTCACGCCCAGGGTTTAGGTTCGGGGTGTGACAAACTGGGTATCAGAGCACAGAGTTCAAGATTCTTAGGGTCTCTATGAAGCCGTGTCTGTATAGTCCTAGTTATCGATGTGAAGCGCGCCACATCTATAATTAGGAGGCTACAACATTTAGGAACTATCTCACTTCTTTCATACTCTTTTTATGCGATAGAGTTCATCTCTATAATGTTCCTTCTAACTTATGGTTATGCGTATCTTTTAGATCATTCCTCCACGAAGAGTTGTCCGAGGACTTCCTTCTAGGAGGAACGTTGAAGATCAAGGGCTATCCAATGCACCGAAAGTGCAACCCCAAGGAGAGGTCACTAATGCTGAGTTTCGGGATGCTATCCAGATGTTGAGTCAAGTGGTGGCCAATCAAGCTGGTCCGCAGAGAGGGGATCGACAGGATGTGGCTGATACATCCAGAATCCGTGAGTTCTTAAGGATGAATCCTCCAAGTTTCACCGGTTCAAGTTTCACTGAGGATCCGGTAAACTTCGTGGAAGTGTTGCAAAAGTTTTTTGAGGTTATGCATGTTGTTGGTGCTGAGCGAGTGGAACTAGCTGCATACCAACTGAAGGGTGTTTCTAGAGTATGGTTCGATCAATGGAAGAAGGGTAGAGCTGAGGGTGCACCAATTGTATGCTAGGCTGTGTTCGAAGAGCCCTTCATGGGGCGTTTCTTTCCCCGTAAGCTAAGAGAGGCAAATATAAGAGAATTCAACACTCTTAAGCAGGAATCTATGAGTGTTCATGAGTACAGCCTCAAGTTCACCCAACTTTCCCGTTATGATCCGGAGATGGTTGCTGATATGGATGCAAGATGAATTTATTTGTTTCTGGGTTGTCTCGTCTTTCGACCAAAGAGGGTAAGGCTGCAATGTTGATCAGGGAAATGGACATAGAAAGGCTAATGATCCACGTGCAGCAGGTTAAGGAAGATAAGCTGAGGGATAGAGAAGAGTTCCAAAACAAGAAAGCTAAGACAACATGGAATGAGTCCGGGCAGCAGACGAGTAATGCGAACTGGTCATCTTTCCAACAAAAGCAAAATGGAGCTGCTCCATCATCTGTTAGTGCACCTGCACCAAGGAAAAAAGGTGAGTTCAAGAATTAAAATTCTCAAAACTTCAGAGCTAGACCTGCACAGTCTCACGGTAGTGTGGCACAAGGAGGTAATGGGACTCATGCATGTGCTAAGTGTGGTAGGACCCACTCAGGAGTGTGTCGTGATGGCTCCACTGATTGCTTCAAGTGTTGTCAGACTGGTCACTTTATGAAAGAGTTCCCTACGAACATGCAGGGAGGAGGTAATGGGGCAATAGAGCCCAATCTTCTTCAGCGGCTCCACCAGTCAGAGTTGCACCTAGAGGAGCTACTTCAGGGACAGGCGGAGGAGCAAACCGTTTGTATGCTATCACCAGTCGCCAAGAGCAAGAGAATTCGTCAGATGTTGTCACTGGTATGATCAAAGTGTTTAGTTTTGATGTATATGCTTTGCTAGATCCAAGAGTGAGTCGATCTTTAATGACTCCTTATATTTCCATAAATTTAGATATTATTCCTGAGCAACTTCTTGAGCCCTTCAGTGTTTCTACACCTGCTGGTGAGTCTATTCTTGCTGAGATAGTTTATTGTGATTGTACCATTTTCGTCAATCACAAGGACACCATAGTTGACTTAGTAGAGTTAAACATGGTAGATTTTGATGTTATTCTAGGTATGGACTGGCTTAATGCCTGTTATGCCTTAGTTGAATGTAGAACTCGAGTAGTTAAGTTTCAGTTTCCTAATGAGCCAGTTATTGAGCGGATGAGTAATTCAGCAGGGCCTAAGGGTCATTTTATCTTGTACCTTAAGGCGATAAAGTTAGTTTCCAAGGGGTGCATCTATCACTTAGTTTGAGTTAATGACTATAGTATTGAGACACCACCTATTCAGTCAGTTCCAGTTGTAAGTGAGTTTCCAAAGGTCCTTCCTGATGATCTTCCGGAGTCCCTCCTGAGAGAAAAATAGACTTTGGTATAGATATTCTTTTCGATACTCGTCCTATCTCTATATTGCCATATAGAATGGCTCTAGCTGAGTTAAAAGAGTTAAAAGAGTAGTTGAAAGATCTTCTTGAGAAAGGATTTATTCAACCAAGTGTCTCACCTTGGGGCACTCCTGTCTTATTTGTGAGGAAGAAAGATGGTTCTTTTAGAATGTGTATAGATTACCGTCAGTTGAACAATGTTACTATCAATAATAAGTATCCTCTTCCGAGAATTGATGATCTCTTCGATCAACTTAAGGGTGCCACTTGTTTTTCTAAGATAGACCTCAGATCAGGCTATCATCAGTTGAGAGTAAGGGAATATGATATTTCAAAGACAGCTTTAAGGACCCGCTATGGTCATTATGAGTTTCTGGTTATGTCATTTGGTTTCACTAATGCTCCGGCAGCATTCATGGACCTTATGAATAGAGTGTTTAAGCCATATATGTATATGTTTGTTATCATATTTATTGATGATATTCTAATCTATTCGAGGAATGAGGAAGATCATGCTAGTCATCTCAAAGTAGTTCTTCAAACTGTCAAGGATAGGGAGTTGTATGATAAATTTTCCAAGTGTGAATTTTTTTCTTGAGTCTGTGGCATTCTTAGGCCACATTGTTTCTGGTGAAGGTATCCGAGTTGACACTCAAATGATAGAGGAAGTGCAGAACTGGCCTAGACCCTCATCTCCAACTGATATTAGGAGCTTCTTGGGATTTGCTGGTTATTATAGGAGGTTCGTTGAGGGTTTCTCATCTATTTCATCCCCGTTGATTAAGTTGACTCATAAAACAGTTAAGTTTCAATGGTCTGAAGCTTACGAGAAAAGCTTTCAGGAATTGAAAACTTGGTTGACTACTTTCCAAGTGTTAACCTTACCAGAGGGTACACAAAGTTTTGTGGTATATTGTTATGCGTCCAGAGTTGGACTAAGTTCTGTATTAATGTAAAATGGCAAGGTTATAGCTTATGCCTCCAGACAGCTTAAGATTCATGAGAGGAATTACCCAACCGATAATTTAGAGTTGGTTGTTGTAGTGGTTGCGTTGAAAATATGGTGTCACTATCTTTATGGTGTTCACGTAGATGTGTTCACCGATCACAAGAGTCTTCAGTATGTGTTTAGTCAGAAAGAGATTAATCTCAGACAGAAGAGGTGGTTGGAGTTACTCAAGGATTATGACATTAGTATTCTCTATCACACAGGTAAAGCTAATGTTGTTGCTGATACCTTGAGTAGGTTTTCTATGGGTACTACTTCCCATGTTTAGGAGGACAAGAAAGACTTAGCCATAGATGTGCATAGACTTACACGATTAGGGGTCCGGCTGATGGATTCTAATGAAGGAGGAGTAGTGGTGATGAATGGGGCTGAATCATCGTTAGTGTCTGAAGTGAAAGAGAAACAAGACCAAGATCCTATTTCGCTTGAATTAAAGGCAATTGTTTATAAGAAGAAAGTGATGGATTTTGAACAAGAGGGAGATGGTGTATTGAGGTATCAAGGTAGATTGTGTGTACCAAAGGTGGATGAACTCCAAAAGAGGATCATGGTGGAAGCTCATAGCTCCAGATATTCTATCCATCCGGGTTCCACAAAGATGTATCGTGACTTGAGAGAAGTCTATTGGTGGAATAGTATGAAGATGGGTAATGCAGAGTTCGTTGCTAAATGCTCGAATTGCCAACAAGTCAAGGTAGAGCACCAGAGGTCCGGTGGTATGGCTCAGAACATAAAACTTCCGGAATGGAAGTGGGAGATGATCAACGTGGATTTTATTACTGGTTTACCACGGTCTCGCAGGCAACATGATTCGATTTGGGTGACTGGAAATTGAATGACTAAATCAGCCCATTTCTTACCGGTAAAGACTACATTTACAGTAGAGGATTATGCTAAGTTATTTATTCAAGAGATAGTCAGACTTCATGGAGTTTCGGTCTCCATTATTTCAGATAGAGTTACGGAATTCACCACACAATTTTGGAAGTATTTCCAGAAAGGCTTGGGTTCCAAGGTAAATTTGAGTACTGCAGTTGATCCTCAGGCTGATGATCAAGCAGAGCGTATGATTCATACTTTAGAGGATACATTGAGGGCTTGTGTGATCGATTTCAAGGGTAGTAGGGATGATCACTTACCTTTAATAGAGTTTGCTTACAACAACAGTTACCACTCTAGCATCCAAATGGCTCCCTATGAGGCTCTTTATGGGAGAAGATGTAGATCCCTTATTGAATGGTTTGAGGTTGGTAAGGCTGGGTTGATAGGACGAGACTTGGTTCATCAAGCTATGGAGAAAGTGAAAACTATCCAAGAAAGGTTGAAAACATCGCAGAGTCATCAAAAATCCTATACAGATGTTAGGATAACAGACTTTGAGTTTGAAGTAGCTGATTGAGTTTATTTGATGGTTTCACCCATGAAAGGTGTTACGAGATTTGGAAAGAAAGGGAAGCTTAGCCCCTGGTATATTGGTCCTTACAGGATATCCAAGAGTATTGGCAATGTAGCTTATGAGTTGGAGCTACCGTCAGAATTAGCAGCGGTCCATCCGGTATTTCACATTTCAATGTTGAAGAAGTGTATGGACGATCCTTCACTTATTATACCTACTGAAGATATTGGTATTAAGGATAGCTTATCTTACGAGGAGATTCCCGCTCAGATTTTAGACCGTCAGGTTCGCAAGTTGAGAACCAAGGAGGTAGCACCAGTCAAGGTCTTATGGAGAAATCAATTTGTTGAGGAAGCTACTTGGGAAACTGAGGAGGATATGAAGAAGAGATACTCATATCTCTTTGACTCCGGAGAAATTCCAAAATAATGTACTAATCATTTTCTTGGCATTTATTTTAGTTGAAATGTTGTGTTACTTTGGATATTGAGTGTTTGAGCTGGGTGTTAGATGTTACCACCCTTAGTCTACTTAGACTTATCTCATTTGAGGAATAATGTTCCCAAGGGGGATATATTGTAATACCTCGGCATTTGAATGAGCTAAAAATAGAAAGAACTAAATTGGAAATAGCAAAAATATGAAATTTTGCAAGTTAGGCTTAAGTTATGAGTTTTGGTCTACTTCAAACGACCATACCTTTCAGTACAAGATGAATTAGGTGGCCCATAAGATATCAAATAAAAGTTCTTTGAATTCTATTTCCAACGCCATCGATTTTGCTAATTTTCAAGCTCGTATGAGGGAGATATGACTGTTTGAAGTCAGGTTGTCCAATTAAGGAAAGTTATCTGAAAATGTGAAAGGTATTTTGGTCTTTTCTTACCCCATCAGCTTAAAATGAAATATGGTAATATTTAGGGGTCTAAACTGATTGGGTTCAGTTTTCACAATCCTAATTTACGCTAGGGTTTGAGAAAAAAGGAGAAGATTCAAGGCGTTCGTCAAGTTCTTGAGGTTTTATTGCGGATTTTCGCCAAGGGTTTGATCCTTAAGAGGTATGTGAGTTCTCATAGTGTTGGGTTCGTTCACCCAAACGCCAATCATGTTATTTTAGGGATATTTTGTTCACAAAGTTGAAGGATTAGAGTTCTTGATTAGTGTTCTTGATATTTGCTTTTGTTATTGAATTAGGATGGGTTTGATGAGTTCTTGAGATAATCGTATTGAGTTTAAGAGTTTTTTCTGATTAGATTCTTGTGTACCTATTTTGGGTAACTGAATCTAAGGAGAATTTGGGAAAACAAAGCTGATCTAGACGAATTAGGGTCAGAAAATGAGAATGAAAATTCGTTGGGATGTTCCGGGGGAGGGGTGGAGCGGCGCGCCACAGATGCACCAGCAGGTCTTGCGTGGCGCGCCAGCAGTGCGCCAAAATGGACTCTCTGAACTTTAGGGGCTGGCGCCCCGCGCCAGCAGTGCGCCAGGGTTGCCTGCCCCCACCATTTTTCTGTTGTTTAGCCCGTTCGAGTCCTTTTAATGTATACCTTTACTCCATTTGATCCTAACTACTCTAAACTACTTCTAAACCTCTAGAAATCATTCATAAACATGAAACATAACCTTGAATCCATAAAATCAAATTCAAGGTAGAGCAAAGACTCATATCTTGAGAGTTCTTAGAGTCATTTTAAGAAGTCTTTGTTACAATCATTTAAACTCGTTTTAAGACATGAGCATGTGAGTTTGAGGAAGAATAAAGTTGAGTCATTTTTTTTAGAATGATATATGGGAACTAAGTATTCCCAAGACAAATATTTTTACATTTAAGAAAAGAGGAAAAAATGATTTCTAAAAGAGTTCATGAGCAGTTTTAAGTACTATGTCTTTTTGGAGAAAACCTTTTGAGTAATAATCTCAAAGTTGAGGAAGATTAAATGTTTTATTAAAAGCATATGAGCTAAGTATATTTTGGGAGTAGTATTAAGCACCGATATGGCGGAGAGTTCTAACAACTCAGAGCCCCCATAAACCATGTAGCCAACGTGGGTAGAAAGGGTCATACTTTTTAGATGATTCCTTATTGATTTTTAGCATAGGCTAGTGGATCCACTTAGTTAGTAGGTCTTATACCCCGGCAAAGTATAGGACATTTCTGTCAGCGTGGGCTATACGATGTATCATCACATAGCTCATAGTGATGGTTGTCAGTTAGAGAATCTCCCACAAAGGTATTTGTACTTTTGCATACAAACCGAGTTAAATTCTATTTTCTAATACATTGAGTTATTGTCTATTGTTTTGAAAGTTTTTCTTTAAATTGCATCTTTATCACTGCATTATATTGAAATGAGTTGAGTTAAGTTGAGACGAGGTAAGTTGTTCTTCAGTTCCAGTTCAAGCTTATGTCATGTTTTAGATTTCCCCTCACATGCTCGTACATTCCATGTACTGACGCCTTTTGGCCTGCATCTTTTATGATGCAGATACAAGTAACCAGGATCAGCATCCAGCGCTTTGTTGATCCAGTTGTCCTTCAGAGTTGTTGGTGAGCGTCCTTGCTTCCGGAGGATCCCTTGTTTACTTTCAGTCATTTCATTTTGTTAGTAGGATGTCGTGGGTCTCGTCCCGATATCCATCTCAGTTAGTAGAGGCTTAATAGACAGATAGACAGTACTTCATGAGTCTTTTCCATTTTTAGGTATAAATGTTTAAAGACTTGAGTTGCCTCTTTGGCTAGTTGAATGTTATTTCTAAAAACATTCTAAGTTTGTCTTTTGAGACAGTTGAGTAAAGTTTACCTTTGAAGTTATTTTATTCATGAGAAAGTCTTCTGCTAAGAGTTAAGCCAGGCCAAGGGTTCGCTTGGGGCCAGCAATGGTTCTCGAGTCCCGGTCGCGCCCAGGTTGTAGGCTTGGGGCGTGACATCTAGATGGGCGGAGCTTCGGTGGGGTCATAGTGTGTCCAGCTAGATACCCTTCATCGGTAAACTACACTATACGTAGGTCAAATCTTAATTTATATTGATACATGTGTTATTTTGAACACCATCAAAACCAATAGAGATCCATAGGGCAATGGCAAGCTAAGGGTATGCACGAAACTTACACGGTGCCCTTGTTCAATTCCTTATTTTAGGATATTAAAAAACGCCAAAAATTTGACGTATCGGTCATCTAGCATATATATAATTTTTATTACGCATCTAGCTTTGTAATATATATATATATATATATATATATATTATAAAGCTAGATGCATAAATAAAAATTATGAAGGTTGGAGGTGAAAGAATATCTAAATGCACTTTATATATAATAAAGAAGAAATAATATTATAGTGGGAGGTGAAAAATTGATCAGTAATTGAATATAAAGACTTTTTGAAAAGTTAAAATAAATAAATAAATGAATGAAAACAAAGTCAAAAAGGAGAAAAAATAAATACGAATGGTAGTCATACAGAGGTGCCACATAACCTTGTATATGT
>JAJONR010012280.1:0-10804 GCA_029582245.1 Solanum etuberosum | reverse complement strand
GTAGCTATTATTGTAGGTGAACTCTATAAGAGGAAGGTGATCATCCCAACTACCCTTGAAGTCGATCACACAAGCTCTCAACATGTCCTCTAAGGTCTAAATGGTACGCTCTGCCTGACCATCCGTCTGCGGATGAAACGCTGTGCTAAGATTAACCTGAGTACCAAGACCTTTCTGAAATGACTTCCAAAAATGAGAGGTAAACTGAGGACCTCTATCTGAGATGATAGACAAAGGAACCCCATGCAACCTGACTATCTTAATAATGTAAAGCTTGGCGTAGTCCTCTGCCGAGTCTGTAGTCTTAACAGCCAAAAAGCGTGCAGACTTAGTAACTCTGTCTACTATCACCCAAATGGAGTCATGTTGTCTGCGAGTACGAGGTAAACCTGTAATGAAGTCCATATTGATCACTTCCCACTTCCAAGTAGGAATGTTGATCTCTTGATCATACCCCCTGGTTTCTGATGTTCTACCTTCACTTGCTGACAATTGGGGCACTTAGCCACAAAACCTGCTATATCCCTTTTCATGTCATTCCACCAAAAGACTTCCCGCAGATCATGGTACATCTTAGTGGCGCCTGGATGAATAGGAATACCTGGAGTTATGGGCTTCTGTAAGAATCTGTTGTGTCAACTCACCCACCTTAGGAACACATAATCGACGCTGATAGCGAAGCACACCATCTCCTCCTTGGGAGAATACCTCAACTCTCTGTTGGTGGACTGCACCCTTTAGTTGAAGCAATATCGGATCACTGTCTTGATTTTCCTTAACCTCCGCTACCAATGAGAATTCTGACCCATTCAGAACTGTTACACCATCATCTGATATGCTCATAAGGCGAACTCCCAAGCGAGCAAGCCTGTGAACATCCTTTGCTAGTTCTTTTCTTTCTTCCTCAACATGTGCTACACTACCCATAGATAGTCTGCTAAGGGCATCTGCTACTACATTGGCCTTACCAGGATGGTAAAGCATATTCATGTCATAATCCTTGAGGAACTCAAGCCATCTCCTCTGGTGAAGATTCAACTCTTTCTGGGTGAACACATACTGAAGGCTTTTATGGTTTGTGAACACATCTAAGTGAACACCATACAAGTAATGTCTCCAAATCTTAAGTGCAAACACTATGCAGTAAGCTCGAGGTCATAAGTCGGATAATTCTTCTCATGCACCTTAAGTTGTCTAGAAGCATAAGTTATAACCTTACCTCGCTGCATCAACACACAACCTAGGACGACTATGGACGTATCACAATAGATAACATAACCGTCTGAACCCTCTGGTAGAGTCAAAACTGGAACTGTAGTCAACCTAGTTTTCTGTTCTGTGAAGCTTTTCTCACAATTATCTGACCACAGAAACTTAACCTTTTTCCTAGTCAACTTAGTCAATGGAGAGACTATGAATGAAAATCCTTCCATGAACCTTCTGTAATAACCTGCTAGACCCAAGAAACTTCTGCTATCTGTAGGAGAGGTAGGTCTGGGCCATTGTTTCACCGCTTCTATTTTCTGAGAATCCACTCGGATCCCTTCGCTAGATAATATATACCCGAGGAAAGCAACTGATTGTAACCAAAACTCACATTTGATAAACTTAGCAAACAACTGGCGATCTTTGAGAGTTTGCAGAACAACTCTCAAATGAGTCGCATGTTCTTCCTCATTCCTAGAGTAAATGAGGATATCATCAATAAAGACGATAACGAACAAGTCCAAATACTGCTTGAACACTCTGTTCATCAGATCCATGAAAGCTGCAGGAGCATTGGTTAGTCCAAATGACATAAGTACAAATTCATAATGACCATACCGAGTTCTGAAGGCTATTTTCGGAATGTCACTATCTCTGACTCTGAGCTGATGATAAGCGGATTTGAGGTCTATCTTCAAAAAATGACTAGCACCCTGAAGTTGGTCAAACAAGTCATCAATCCTGGGGATGGGACACTTATTCTTGATTGAGACTTTGTTCAACTGTCGATAGTTCATGCACATCCTGAGAGAACCATCTTTCTTTTTCACAAACAACACTGGTGCACCCCATGGTGAAATACTAGGTCTGATGAAGCCCTTATCTAGAAGGTCTTTCAACTACTCTTTCAATTCCTTAAGATCAGCTGGAGCCATTCTGTAAGGAGGAATAAAATAGGCTGGGTATCTAGAAGGAGATCAATTCCGAAGTCAATTTCCCTTTCGGGAGGAACTCCGGGAAGATCTTATGCAAACACTTCTAGGAACTCATTAAATACTGGAAATAACTCAAGAGTTGGGGTTTCGGAGCTTCAATCCTTAATCTGAACTAGAAAATAGAGATAACCCTTAGAGATCATCTTTCTGGCCTTAAGGTAAGAAATGAATCAACCCATAGGTGCTAAGTTACTGCCCTTCCATTCTATGATTGGTTCGTCTGGAAACTGAAAACGAACAATCCTAGTTCTACAATCGACCGAGTCATAACAGGAATGTAACCAATCCATACCTAGAATGATATCGAAGTTTACCATTTCTAACTCTACAAGATCTGCTGAGGTGACTTTCTGAGAGACTGTGACAGGGGAATTTATGTATACCCGTCTAGCTATAACTGGGTCACTGACTGGAGTAGAGACTGAGAAGGGTTCTGAGAGAGTTTCTGGACTAACATCAAATTTGACTACTATATAAGGAGTTACAAAGGAAAGAGTAGCCCTTGGATCTAACAAAGCATAAACATTTAAGTTAAAAACTCGTAACGTACCAGTGACCACATTAGGAGAATCTTCCTGATCCTGGCGAGCCTGAAGAGCATACAACCTGTTTTGGTGCTGACCGCCACCTATACCAGATGAGTTACCCTTCTGAGTTGGGCGACCTGCTGGTGCTGCTGAAGTTGTGGACTGAGCTCTATCATTATTACCTCATTGACCCTGCTTAGAAGAAGGACAATCTCTCAACCTGTGACCAGACTGACCACACCCAAAACATCCTTCCTTTCCTACAAGACACTCGCCCGGATGGTTCTTACCACACTTAAGACAAGTTGGGTAGGTTCTGGTACCTAAAACACTCCCCTGAGACTGAGATCCTGATGCCCTACCTTTCTGATCCTGGCGGAACCTGAAGGATGGAACACTAGCTGATGAAGGTGCCGGAGTTGAAGATTTCTGCTGAAACTGAGAGCGATTTCCACCGCCCGATTTCTATTGAGAGTACTCATAGTTACATGTTCTAGCTTTCTTGTTGTCCTTAGCTATTTCCTTAAGGTTATGTCCCTCAACCTGCTGAGCATGAGTCATAAGCCTAGAGATGTTCATATTTTCCAGCAACATAGCATTTCTGCACTCTGTTTTCACTAAGTCTGACACTCCATATAGAAACTTGTTCATTTGAGCCCTGGAATCGGTAACCATGTGAAGAGCATACCTGGAGAGTTGGGTGAACTTGAGTCCGTACTCTTGGACTGTCATGTTACCTTGTCTCAAATTCATGAACTCCTGAGCTCTTGCCTCCTTGGGAAGAACCTGTCTAGAAAAGTCTCACTAAAGCATTCCCAAGTGATAGGAGCTGCATCTGTACCCCAGTTCTCTTTCCATTGAGTATACCAGATATGAGCTACATCATTAAGCTGATAGGATGCCAACTCTACCCTATCATTACCTGTCACTTGCATCACTCCAAAGATCTTCTTGACCTCATCTATGAATTTTTGGGTATCCTCACTAATCTGTGATCCTAATAACTCAGGCGGATTCATCCTAAAAAAATCATGAACTCTAGCTGCAGCTGACCCAACATTAGCATTTGCAGGAGATGGAACCTATTGGTTGCTCTGGTTAGTCACACTCTGAGCCAAAAGTTGGATAGCATTCTGAAACTCTGCATTCGAAAATTCCTGATCTGGGACTGGAGGAGCTGCGTTAGCATTCCTTGCGTTAGCTCTACGAGGAGGCATGATCTGAAATGCATAACGATGAGTTAGAAAGAGATCATACCAATGCACGATAAGAACATCAAGAAAGTAAGGCTTTCCTAAAAAACTTTGTAGCTTCCCCCTCATTAGATGTGGTGCACTTCACACCCATGAAAAGGACTCTACTTAGTACGACTTTTCAGACATCCTAGGACACTTAAACCTAATACTTTGATACCAAGTTTTTCACTCCCCGAGCTACCCCCAAGACGTGGACCTGAGACCTAGGATCACGAGTGACCCCAAGCTAACCCTGCTGGAATAACATAATCATACTTAAAGAGAACTGAATCAATAAACACTGTGCGGAAGCTAATCATTAGATAAATCTAAATGATGGGGAATACCCATACTACATCTGAATATATAAACGTGGAGAGTTTAACAACAACTGAAAAGTCAAACTCAATTACTAAAGCTGATTCTAACTATGTCTGAAATAAATCCTCTAACTGACTAGAAATGTTAGTACATGCCCCAGCTAAATCTAGCAAAATTTGAAACTAAGACTAAAAGCAAAGGAACCATGGTTGTCGTCCTCGGAGAATGAGGACTCACCACTAATACTGCTGAGCTGAAGATCAGGAACCGATCTATACGTGATCTGGAAGCTGAGAACCTGAACCTACATCATGAGAAGATGTAGCGTAGAGTATGCGTCAGTACTTGAAAGGTACTGAGCATGCAGGATAGAGTAAAGCTGAACAATAATCATAACTGAACAAAGCAATAAGAGCAATGATATAATCTAAACTGAATGTAAATACTGAGTTAACTGAATGCAATGACCAAGTACATGATATGCTGAGTCTGAATACTGAACTATAACTGATAACCTGGTCAATGCACTAGAATCTGACTGAACTATGAGAGCTACTAATAACCGACATAAAACCACATGAGCTAAATGTGGAGTCTGATGTATATGCCCTATCGAGAGGACCCAATATACCCTGCCAGAGGTGTAAAGGCATGACTAGCATGATCACTAAAATGATGACCACAGAGGGGACTTACAACCTATTGGGCACGTAGTTCTAGGACTATGAGGGTACACTGGAACCCTAGTCCACTCGGTATTAAGCTACTCCCAATTGATTATGAAATTAACACATGATGACTGAATGCTGTAAAACATGGATAGCTCGATGTTCTGACATGCATACTCTGAGAATGTAACAATTATATCTGATAATATGACATTCGCAAACTGAAGCATGTGTATAACTGAAATAGCTGGCCTAGCATGTGTAATTCATGAACTAAATGAACTACATAGCTAGGGTTCTGAATTTTCATGCAAGAAACTGAGCAACAACATGATAATCTGATTTGGATTATTCTAACGGCTAAAACCCAACAATTTCTAACATTCAAGAAACCCTAGGTCTAGATAATATCAAGGGAATCAAGATTCTGACTGAATTTTAGGGACCTAATGGGCGAAAGAAACCCACTAGTGAAATTCCACATACCTGGTGATGAATTCCACGGAGAAATCTTTCGATTTCGGGGTTGGAACTGAAGAAAATTCGTTGCGTTCTTTAACTAGGGCTGGTCGACTCTTTCTCCTCTTTTGCTCTGAGTTTGCTATATTTTGGAGAATAAATTGACTAGGGTAAGTTCTAATTAAGTTACTAGGCTTAAACTGACCAAAACTACGTAGTTTAGGGGTCCAACGCATAAGGAAAAGACCAAAAGACCCCTGACTTAACTGCTTTCGAACAAACCGATGGACCGTGGCTGGACCGACGGTCCGTGCTGGTTCGTCCGTCGACTGGCGTCTGGGGCTTGGACCTGAAGGCCTCGATCCACAGACCGTGTTCTAACCTACGGTCTGTAGGTGCTGGCCATAGGTCATGCCTTGGCTGAATATTTGGAGTTCTTGGCTAGAAATCTGGGGTCTGACCTACAGCCCTGGACCACGGATCATGGTCTGACCTACGGTCCGTAGGTCCTGGTGTAGGTCTGGACTTAGAATAATTTTTCTGGGCTTTTCTGGGAGGGGATCCAGGTGGTGAACCACGGACCACTAGGACGGACTGTGGGTCACCCTACAGTCCGTAGGTGGTGCCCGTAGGTGGCACCTGTAGCTTCTCAAATCTGAAATATGGTCTGTCTAGGATACGGGGTGTTACATAGTTGGTGTTGTCAGCAAATTTCTCGAAAATCCGGGAAAAGAGCATTGGGAAGCTGTGAAGTGGATACTCATGTATCTTAAAGGAAGCTCAGATGAATGTTTGTGTTTTGGTGTATCAGATCCAATCTTGAAGGGCTATACAGATGTTGATATGGTAGGTGACCTTGATAACAGAATATCCACTACTGGATATTTGTTTACTTTTTCAGGGGGAGCTACATCATGGCAGTCAAAGTTGCAGAAGTGTGTTGCACTATCTACAACTGAAGCTGAGTATATTGCGGCTACTGAAGTCGTCAAAGAGATGATATGGCTAAAGCGATTTCTTCAAGAGCTTGGTTTGAATCAGATGGAGTATATTGTCTATTGTGACAGCCAGAGTGCAATAGACTTGAGCAAGAACTCCATGTACCATGCAAGGACAAAACACATCGACGTCAGATATCATTGGATTCGTGAGGAAGTGGAGAATGAATCATTTCACGTCAAAAAGATCCAAATAAGTGAAAATCATGCAGATATGCTGACCAAGACAATACGGAAAGACAAGTTTGAGTAATGCAAAGAACTTGTGGGTATGAGCACTCTCTAAAGAAGATGAAGATACCTCCTTCTGGTGCATGGGACTGGAGGGGGAGATTTGTGGGGTTCCATCCCCCATTTTATTAAAGTCTTACTTTGGTACAACTACATACCAACTAAATCTTACCAAGATAACTACATAAGTTGCAAGGTTTGAAACTTAAGTATTTTCATGATGTCATTGGTGACATCATTAGTTGTAAATTTCTTCTATAAAATGAGCTCATTAGCTCATTTATAGAACACACCAAGATAGAGAGAAAATATATTTGAGAGCAAAGTGAGGTATTCCATAGACTATACAAGAAAAATAGTCTGTGAAGAAAAATAGAGTGTGAGCGATATTTTAGTAAGGTGAAAATCAAAAGAGTGTTATTCCTTTTGAGTGTATAGTAGTCACTTTGAATATTGTATTCGTGACTATAAAGTGTAAAAATTCCTTGCTATAGTGATATCAGTTGCTCCTCTTGGCCCGTGTTTTTTTCCTTATTTAGAAGGATTTGCACGTAAAAATTTTGGTGTCATTATTTTCCCATTTTATTTCCATTACTTTTACCATATATATTTTTATGCTTGTCCGCATTTTCCCAACAGTTATGTTCATCTCCAACATAATGATACTCATTTGCACAACACAAGAAAGAAAGTGTGAACATAGTGGGATTTCTTTTACATTTGATTAGGGTTCTAAGTGAAGAAGAGTTAGTGATAGAGAAAATATAATTATTTCTCTTGATGATAAAATGAACTTAATAGTTTGTTTAAAATATAGCACTACATGATATACATCATGACTCAAGCTAAGTTATAAATTACCTATTGCATATTTGGGCCTCAAACCCATAATACAAATAGATAATGAAATAGGCCAAATAACTATGTAAGAGAAACCCCGAAGTAGGCTTGAATTTCAACACGCCTGATTAAATTGGAGATGGGTAAGACTCTCAACATAAATATAAGAGAATTATGCACTAACTGGGTGAGTGACTTGGTAAAGATATCAACCAGCTGAAAACTACTAGGGGCATGATCTGAAGACCAACCAAATTATTTTTAAGTTAAGACTAATTGAAGTGGCAATCTAGCTCAACGTGTTTGGTGTGTTAACAGATTTACTATACTTGGAGTCTGTCTAACCAAGTTTGTTTTACCTAGTCTTTGGGTAGCTAACTCCTAACTTGTAGGAGAGTATAACTAGCAGTTATTTAGGAATAGATTAGCGTAAGTTTTGATTACGTTGTTATGTTTTCATCCTACATAGAGGCAGCTTTATTTCCTTCAATAAGACGACATATTTGAATCAATAGTTTCTCATCTTTTATGTTCTGGTTTCTCTATCTCTATATTCCATTCAATATTTGGTATCCGAGCCAGACCTCAGTGTATAGAAAACTCTAGCGACAGCTTTTCTAAATGCTTATATTCTTCCTGATGGCATCAGAGAACTTCGTTCAACCTTCCATCCCTCGTTTTGATGGTCATTATGACCATTGGTGTATGTTGATGGAAAACTTTCTGAAATCAAAGGAATACTGGCAAGTAGTTTCAGAAGGTATACAACAATTGGAAGTTGGTGCAACAAAAGCGCGGAAGGTAGAGATAGACGGAGTGAAATTGAAAGATCTAAAAGCCAAAAAATATTTATTTCAGGCTATAGATCGTTCAATCTTGGAGACAATTCTTCGCAAAGACACCTCCAAGCACATATGAGATTCAATGAGAAGGAAGTATCAAGGTTCTTCCAAGACTAAAAGACAGCAACTTCAGGCCCTTCGCACTGAATTTGAGACGTTGAAGATGAAGTGTGGAGAATCAATTACAGATTACTTTTCAAGATTAATGACCATTGTCAACAAGATGAGGTTACAAGGTGATAAATCAGATGATGTGGCTATTGTAGAGAAGATCTTGAGATCAGTAACACCAAAGTTTAACTTTGTTGTCTGTGCCATAGAGGAGTCGCATGATATTAACAAGCTATCACTGGACAAACTGCAAAGTTCGTTGTTAGTTCATGAGAAGAAGTTGATCCAACCCGAACAAGAGGAGCAAGCTCTTCAGGTTTCAACTCCAACAAGTAAGCATGATAAGAAGGAAACGAATGGATACAAAGATGCTCAGACAAATACCAATGGCCAGAGGAGGGAAAAAGTTTGCGGAAAATATTTCCAGACCAACCACAAAGGAGGAGCAGGAAGTAAGGCACATATTGAGTGCTACAGGTGTCAAAAATTTGGCCATTACAGGTCTGAATGCAGAACAAATATGTCAAAGAAAAGAGATAAATCATCCAATTTTACGGAACAAGAAGAGGAAGAGATATCAATATTACTGGTAACAAAGGAGGAGATTACCAGAAATCAGTGGTACTTAGACACGGGATGCAGCAATCATATGACTGGTGTCAAGGAAGCTTTCTCAACCTTGGATGAAACTTTTAGAGTCAAAGTGAGGTTTGGAGATGACTCAAAGCTTTCAGCAATGGGGAAAGGTCAGGTTAGATTACAGACGAAAGGAAATGGAATACATACAATTTCTGATGTACTTTATGTGCCACACTTGAAGACTAATTTGCTCAGTATTGGACAATTACAAGAAGAAGGCTATAAGTTGAATATAAAGAATGAAAAGTGCAAAATTCAAGATGCTAAGCTTGGATTAGTGGCACAGGTAAATATGACTGCTAATAGAATGTTTCCGCTTGACTTCAATCA
This sequence comes from Solanum etuberosum, assembly GCA_029582245.1. NCBI lineage: Eukaryota > Viridiplantae > Streptophyta > Magnoliopsida > Solanales > Solanaceae > Solanum > Solanum etuberosum. The sequence continues at coordinate 1,402 of JAJONR010012280.1, read as the reverse complement.
TATTGAGCAGTCATGTTTAACTGTTCAACTGAATGAGGCAGCATGGCTATGTCATTTTCAATATGGCCACTTATAAAGAATACGTATGAGAAGCCTTTGAGAAAATAAGAGCAGATTACTGTTCTGCCGTATTTGTTTTGTATTTATAGATTTTGTACATATTGACGATACGTATAAGAGTCCTAATCTAATAGTTATTCGAAAGGAAGAGTACTCCTTGTTACAAAGAATAAGCTACGACAATTGAATTTAAAAGTAACTACAATATTTGAATTCAAATAGGTGATGGACAGTAATAGCCCCCTGCAAGATCATGTTCGCGATCGAACCATGAGCTTGGATCTAAGGTTGAGGAACCGAGTTGTGCCAACAGCTTTAGTAAAGATATCTGCTATTTGATTTTGAGATGAAACATAGCGAACCACCAAAGATTGATCTTCAACCATCTCTCGGACAAAGTGATAATCAAGACGAATATGCTTTGACCGTTGATGGGTGACAGGATTTCGAGATAAAAACTGTGCACTAAGATTATCACAAAAAACGATGGGAGGTGCAGTGAGAGGAGCATGCAGTTCATTGATAAGTTGTTGTACCCAGATTAATTCAGTAGTTGCCAGAGCTAAAGCACGATACTCAGCTTCAGTGCTTGAGCGGGCTACAGCCTTTTGTTTTCGAGAAGACCAACTGATCAAGTTACCTCCATAAAATAGTGCAAAACCATGTTGGGAGCGACTATCATCAAGGTCAGATATCCAACCAGCATCCGAAAAGGCTACCAGACTAGAATCAGACATACGTCGTAGGAAGAGGCCATCATGGAGGGATCCTTTCAGATATCGAAGTATGCGTTTGACAGTTGACCAATGAGAAAAGATGGGTGATTGCATAAATTGACATACTCGATTGACTGCGTAGGATATTTCTGGCCTAGTGATAGTAACATATTGAAGGGCACCAACAACACTACGATATAAATGAGCATCAGGCAGAGGATCACCAGAAAGAATAAGACGAGATCCAGGTTCAGCCGGACTAGAAATGGGCTTAGCATCAACCATGTTAGTGCGACGAAGTAAGTCGCGAATGTACTTGCCTTGAGATAAAATAATCCCATTTGATGTTGGAGTTACCTCAACACCAAGAAAATAATTTAATGAACCAGAATCCTTTGAGAGTACTGTTGATCAAGAGAGTGAATAAATGTAGTGATAAAATCACTATCACTGCCAGTTATAATAAGCTCATCCACATAAACAAGAACATATGTAGTGTGCTTAGAATCCTGCTGCACAAAAAGAGAGGAGTCATATAAACAAGAGCGGAAGCCAATGGCGAGGAGAAAAACCTTTAACTTATTGAACCAAGCACATGGTGCTTGCTTGAGGCCATATAAGGCCTT
>JAJONR010012279.1:0-13831 GCA_029582245.1 Solanum etuberosum | reverse complement strand
ACTGTGTTGGGTAATTTTTCCATGTTTGGTTAGTTTAAAATATATTTTTTAAGAAAAATAAATTTCTTAAATTGAGAGAAATGACTTTTTCAATCGAAACGATAAAGAAAATGAATGGGTACTGTGTTGGGTAATTTTTCCATGTTTGGTTAGTTTAAAATATATTTTTTAAGAAAAATAAATTTCTTAAATTGAGAGAAATGACTTTTTCAATCGAAACGATAAAGAAAATGAATGGGTACTGTGTTGGGTAATTTTTCCATGTTTGGTTAGTTTAAAATATATTTTTTAAGAAAAATAAATTTCTTAAATTGAGAGAAATGACTTTTTCAATCGAAACGATAAAGAAAATGAATGGGTACTGTGTTGGGTAATTTTTCCATGTTTGGTTAGTTTAAAATATATTTTTTAAGAAAAATAAATTTCTTAAATTGAGAGAAATGACTTTTTCAATCGAAACGATAAAGAAAATGAATGGGTACTGTGTTGGGTAATTTTTCCATGTTTGGTTAGTTTAAAATATATTTTTTAAGAAAAATAAATTTCTTAAATTGAGAGAAATGACTTTTTCAATCGAAACGATAAAGAAAATGAATGGGTACTGTGTTGGGTAATTTTTCCATGTTTGGTTAGTTTAAAATATATTTTTTAAGAAAAATAAATTTCTTAAATTGAGAGAAATGACTTTTTCAATCGAAGTAGGAAAAACAAGTTTCATAAGTGACAATTCAAGTTCATTATATCGTTCCCATCCGAACCCAAACCCTTGACTATCCCGCCATCTCGAACCACTATTCCCTACCCCATCCCACCATCACAGTGTTTTTCTAGATTAACATGTCTAAATACTTTTGGGGATAATATTTTTTTTGTTTACTTAACAAACACTAGAAAGTAATATATATATTTTTTTACCTGTTTTATGGGAGTAGTTTTTAGGAAAACATTTTCCTTCATACCAACCACACTCGTAATGTGTAATGATATTCTTAAATAGTGCAAGGTGTTTCACTACAAGAAAACAAAGAATTAGTTACGAAATTTATTGATAATCCCTAGATAATCTATCGCTTAATAGCTCCTAAGTCCTAACTAATTGAGTTTTTCTTATAATTCATCGTTAATTCGTAGCATAATGAGATTAACATAATATTTTTTTCATTTAACTACGAAATTTTATCAAAAATCATATAACTTTGATCTAAATCAAATAATATCACATCATATTAAAAACACATTTTTGGACTGAATTATCCCAACATGGCAACAATAATATATTTGTTTATCAAAGCTTTGCCCCATATATTCACCGTAAGATCTTGGCTCTACTATATTAAGTTGTTTATTTTGTAATAAAATGTTAATACAAATTTTCCCACATGAATATTTGAGATATGAGTTGATGGTGATAGATATTATTGCTATAGATATGCTGATGTGTAGCAAAAAAATTTGTGACATGTTAATATGTTATGTTGCGCATTAATTATTTCTTTATATTAAAAAGCACTGCTCAAGTTGTTGATAATCGAAATCGATCGAGTAGGTCAGGTTTCACCTAATAGGGTCGGCCTACTAATAAATATCCAAAGTTGATAAACTTAAATATTTAAAACATGAAGGGTATATATATATAATCTAGATAAATATTACGAGAGGTGAGGATAAGATAGGGGTAAGAAATGATGGAGTTAAGGGTTACGAAATTAGGATTAAGATAAGATGTAATGAAGATTGGGATGACGCAATAATAATTAATGTGCATGCGATGCCACACGTGAAGCTTATTTTTTCTCTTCTTCTCCTATTAAAGTCATTTTTCTCATTTTAAATAAATTTATTTTTCTAAAAAAAATCAAAAAGTCTGATTAAACATGATTTTTTTTAAAAAAAAATTTCACTACACCAAACACACTCGAATTGAGATTGTGTTTTAATTATAATTGGAATTGATACGATGAGCACTAAGGAGGGCACTTTTAATTCTATTACTAGAATATTCATATCTCATCTTCTTTAATATCTTTCAAAACATAATGAAACATATCAAGTGACAATTATTTATTTATTTTTTTGGGATCTACTTGGTTTGATTAACATCTTTTATGGAAAAAAAAAGTCTTCAAACAATGTTATTTTTTCACCACTTGAATTTGATTGAAATCAAATAGTGTAGACCTGGATAGACTTCCATGATGATTTAATGAAAAAATTTAATACATTATTATATTTGCACTTTGGAAAAAATATAAAAGCTAGTGTAGGAGATCAGGAAAAAACAACTAAAAAGGATACATAAATGTCAAATCAAATCTATATATAATATAAAGCTAAATGTAGACAAGGTGATGCGACAGTTCTCTAAGGCATCTATTGCTATTTATCTTTTTTCCCCTTTTTTTGATATTTTTCTCTAATTATATCTTAATTATTGAATTTAATAATGGAAAACTGAAAAGACAACTTAAATAAATGAAAAGAGATTAATGACAAAATTAAAAATGATAATTAACCGGTAGAATATGGAGGAATGAAAAGGCAAATATTAATTTTGATAAATTAATCAATCAAATACTCACCATATAAATATATTACAAACAAGAAGAGATCGTTATGCAAGTTATGAGGTAAAAATGATTTGTGATTGTTGGGTATAAATTGTTGTGTCCAATGGAAATTTGTTCAGAAACAAACAATTGAAAGTTGTTGTGTTCAAATGGAAATTCGGCATAAGTTGGCATGTCTACTTTTATTTCAATGTATTTTAAAAAAAAAAATTGTTCCTTTAGTATTTTGATGGAATATTGGTCATAAATTTGGTAAAATAAACGTTGAGATGTATGTCTTTGCAAATTTTAAAATTAATAGAAGAAAATTCATGATGCAGGTGTTAATGATGTCACTATTGCCTCTTAATTTTGCTTTCGTAGAATCGATTCATCTGGAATGAAGGCTATACAAATATTTTGTAATAATAATTTTATCGGTGAAAAAAAAATTGTTCGATTAAAGTCTAATATATATTTCATCATTTTAGATTGAATAAAGCAATTCTTCTTTAGACTTTTTTTTTCATATGTACATATTTGTCTTATAATTATTAATCTTCACATATTTATGTTTTGCTTGCTGTAATTTTCTTTTGATGTTTTATTCAACTTCTAAGTATTTTCATAACGTGATGTTTTTAACTGATCAATCTATATAATTATATAAAGTTACGGATTAGAAATGTAATGAGACACTTTTTATTAGGCTAAAAATGTGATTTAGCTTTGTTTGTCATTTTTTTACCTGTATTTTTAATATATTCTTATTAAATATTTAAAAAACCGACTAGATTGATTTGGTTTCTAAGTGTTTCTTTCAAAAGGAAGAGTATAAAAACTTCTAGCAATCATAATGGTGAAATTACAATGTAATAAGTAATCTTCTTAACTTTTAGGTTTGTCATACAATCTCTAACTTTTTACATTTTTTATTCATTCCTCTACCTATATCTATATTCATAGGTTAGAAAAGTAATGTGTCACTTCTCTTTTGCTAAAAATTCAATTTATTTATTTTTCATTTTTTTGGATGTTTTTTTATTATATTTCTATTTATCTTAATATTATATTATTATAAAAAATAAATGTGTCAATTACTACTTCATCCATTCATTTCTATTCGTAATTATAAAAATTTAAATGTCTCAATATTTACCATTCCAATTTTTCATTTTCTCTAAAAAAAAAAAACATATATGTTAAAATAGAGTAGTCTAATAACACAATAATCTATTTTAAAGTATTTTTTCTTAAATAATTATTTTAAAAGTCATCTTCATAACTCATAGCATTTTATTTTCATAACTTCTATTTTAATAGTATCCACTTATGTTGAACCTTTTAACTTAAATAAGCAGCCTTAAAGTCCCTACTAAATTCTTTAGATGTTATGGTTCTTTTCCTCTCCCTTTGATCAATTTGTAGTATTAATAATGCTATGAGATAAAAAAATTATGTCATTTGCATCAAGCAGCGTGGGACACTTCACACTTGATGATGTTCATTCCAATATTAAATGTATTTCTTTTAAGATAATCATATAGTTTTTTATAACGCGCAAAGCGCGGACAAGTTAACTAGTTTAAAGTAATAGTAAAACTCGAGCATTTAACATGTGAGATTGCAAGGGCGGCAAAGCTGAGTTGGATATAAATGGATCAAAAATAAGTTTGGTAAAAATAAATAAAATATCTAACTCGACTCATATATAATATGGTTAAAAATTGTAAACCTATAAAGTAATATAGATATCCCTATTATCCCTTGCTTCTTATCATATAGAGAAATATATACTTCCATTACAATTTTTTAATTTTTTTTTTTGAAAAATAAGTGATTCTGAATCGAGGTTGAGAGGTCAAAATTTAGGTCTCCTGTCAAGTTCGAATGTCGTGGTCAGAAGTTGGATCCCAAGTTTGGACTAATTTCGTGAGGTGAAGCTTAAGAAAAGTTTTGAAAGATATTTTCCAAGAGAAGTTTTGATCTCCCCCCTTCCCCCTCCCCACACGTATATATGGAAGTTATTTTATTTTAATTAGAGGAAAATACGCCCATTTGAAAATATTTTTAAAACCATTGAAAAATATTTAATCCAATCAAATGTGAGAAAATAAGAAAATATTTTTCTTCATACCAAATACATTAATAATAGAGGTTTCTACACTTTTACATATATTAAGAATAGTGCAGTTGATGGATACTCATATTTTATGATGAATAATATGAACATTCATAGTTAACCCACTTTTAAATGATTGAATAACCAACTCATTTTAAAATGAATTAATCGTAAGAATAACCATAAATTTAACCTATTTTAGCACCCCTAGACATAAGTATATTTTTCGATTCATTATATTAATATTTACTACTCCCTCTGTCCCTAATAACTTGTCCACTTTTTCTTTTTTAGTTGTCCCTAATTACTTGTCCATTTTAACAATTCAAGAAAGGACAAATTATTTTTACCTATTATACCCTCAATTAATTACTATGAAAAATGTAAAAACTTCTTGAAAATCTCAAGTTTTTAATTCACCCACTTTATAATTAATAGGGATAAAATGATAAACCCACTATATCAATTATTGTTTTTTTAGTAGGTGTATCAATTCAAAAGTGGACAAGTAATTAGAGACAGAGGGAGTATGTAAAAAAGAGCAATTTAATTTGTCATGAACGACGATCGAGAACCCGATACCAAATCTCTCGAAATGGACTTATCCGTAAAGAAATTGAATTAATTATCATGTGAACAAGCGGACCTCTGTTGTAGGTTCATTTCATCATTTTTTCTTATTTTTTTAAAAATAAAAAAGTGGGGTGCATCAGGGTCCTGCGCAATCAGGGACGGACGGAGGATAGTGTGGGGTTCACTCGAACGTCTTTGGTAAGAAATAAATTTTGAACTTTCTAAATATAAGATTAACGGTTTACTTTGTGTTTGAAGTGTTCAAAATTCACCTTGAGGTTTCAAGTTCAAATTTAAGCGTAATTTTACTGTTTAAATTAAACTGCAGTTGCCATCATTATAACAAAAATACCTTTTAGTGACAATAAAAATACACATTAATAAAGAGTGTTCTTTTACCAACATTAGTTAATTGTCATTGAATTCAATGTCGCTATAGACTTAGAAACATTTACAAAGAATACTAATTGCCACTAGAAAAATATATTTAACGATAATTAAACTATAACCGTTGACATTTAATTCAAATCAGAATATTCTAGCTTCTCTCATCACCAGAATCAAACAGCCACAACCCCCAAAAATGAAAAAAATAGGCCCAAAAATATATCCAAGATTGAATGACATAAAGTAGGCACAAGAATAACTAAAAGTACAATTCCCTTTCAATTCAAATATTTTGAGGTTGGTTATGGTTCCTAAGATTTTTTATTTTTTTTTATGAACAATGAACTAGTTTTTTTGCACTATGATCTATATTCCAAGAATTAGCTTCTCTAGAATATGTCCAATGAAATTAGTGGAATCAAGAATTTAGCTGCCAGAGCAATACCTTTTAAAATTTGTAGCTTGATCAAATATTAAAATGCAACTTTTATTAAACTTATTGGGACCAAATTTATCTTTTTGTAACTCAAGGGATTTCCTTGGTAATTGATAATTAATTCCATTTTATTTTCTTGGGGTTCAAAAGGAAATATCTTGTAAAATAATATTTTGTTATACTATTTGAGTAATGAATATAAAATAAGTTTACCACTAACAAAATATCTAAATAGAATTTAAGATCTTTTTGCACACCTTCTCCATAGGCCATAAAGAGATTAAAAAAAACCATGCTCACTCAATCATATTTATAATTTTATATGACAAATTTTGGCCAGCACATATTAATTATTAGAAAAATAATAATATGTCAATGTTTCAAATTCTTGTAACTCATGATCAATTGTTAAAATGAAATTGTTAAATATTTTGGGATATTTCCAAATATTTTTTTAATATAAATATTGGGACAATTGTAGCAATGCATATAGTTTCTATTATATTGAAATTTAATTTAAATGATGAGTTCTAAGGGGAGAAGTTGGTTCATTGAACTTTTTAATTAAATAATTAAATAAAACATCACTTTGATATGTCCCAAAATCTGAAGCCTTTACAAATTAATTAATAATTTAAAACAAATCAAGTAGTACTATGGTTATATCTATCTGTACTTCATTAAAGGAAAGAGAAACAAAAAAAAAAGAACATCCAAAATACTAGTCAATAATGCCCAAAATAATTGTGAAACTAATGATGTGTGATGAGTCTATATGCAAATACAACACACGAAAGAGACAAAATGATATGGAAAACAAATATTATGATTTGATTAGGTAATGAATAGTAGAATAAGCTACCACAAATTATTGTGGAACATATACAGGTAATACGTATTTCATTTGAAATTACTAAAAAAAATCACTATTTTCTTATTAAATTTCTCATTAAAAAATGTTCACGGACTATACTCAAAAATGTTAAAGTGACTATTTCTATTGATTAGATCAATGAAAAAAGAAAAAGGAATAAAGTTTTCATATGAAATAATTAGGAAATTTCTCACTATTTCAATGAGAATTTATTTCCCGCTATACGATTTTTCATTAGGTGATTCAATGGAAAAATCATATTCAATAAAATAAAATTTCCACTAATTTACGGTGGGAAAAACTTGTTTCCAGTAGTGTGAAAATTATGTTAGCTTATCATGTGTTTGGTACGAAGAAATATATTTCCCTCAAAAAATAATTATTTCACTATTGTATTGTATTATATTGTTAGTTTAAATATAATGTTTGTTTTGATTGTTACTTAAGTTCTATGGTATCGATCATATCGTTTAAATTCATCGTTAGATAACAACAACAAAAAGCCATTTTATGTAACGACAGATTTGGTGTGATCGTGTCACTACCTTAATATTTTCTTCTCATTTTGTCTTTATTTATTATATAATAAACACATTTCATCTTTTATCCTACCTTTTCATAGTAGCTCTATCCCGTACCCTACTTTTCTTGTAGGTTTATCATTCAGATTATGAATGTGTAACATTATGTAACGACGGAAAGCGATACAATCTATCCAAACAATATATTTATTAAAATAATGCAGTATGATATAATACAAAAGATATATGAACTGTTTGAGAAAAAAAACGTAAGCGCGAAGAAAATTATTTTTTATTTCTAATGGATTCCTTTTTTTTTTCTTTAATGTTTAATTGTCAGAAAATAATTTATGTTCTAAAAATGTACTCTACATACCATACATATATCTAATATTAAACTAAACTAAAATGATTGAGAGAACCACTTGAAAAGTGATGATTGGAATATGAGTGTGCATGCAAAGACAATATAATAATCAAAGAGATAAAGAAAAGGAGAGGAAAACAAAATATATTTAAAAGAGAAATAAAGAAGTACTTGGATGACGAAAATTTTGAACCACATATATCTATCTCTTCGAAACCCTTTGTCAGCAAAAATAAGACGTTTGCTTTCTAGGCTTAGTTCGTCACATCGAGCTTACTTAGTGCGAATTACCTCTCCTGTATGATTTGTAAGTTATTGCATAAAAATGAGAATTTACCTCGTACGCACCCAAAAGATAGCAGCTGACATGGAGATTTCCTTTAGCATAAAAATAATAATAAAAAATCTATATATGTATTTATCTCTTAATGTAAAAGTAATTGAATCACCCTCACACTCGAAAACTATTTAAATATTGAATTGAGTGCTTTCACTAGTCCTTTTTGCATGGAGAAATTTGTAAGGTGGGAAGCCACCAAATAAGGCATTGGAATCTTAGCCCAAACGCACCAACTTTTTTTACAATGGATTTTGTCTCCCCAAGTGCACTAATGCTTCACTTATCTGGAATACTCTTCTTTCTTTCTTCTCCAATAATATTCCAATGAATTATGTTTCAATCATAAAGTGATATATATACACACACTTCATTTCTCCAATAGTTCATAAATCATATCAAGCAACTACGTCATATCAAATCAACTTCGTCATATTTTTTAAAAACTAGTTTTAATATATACGTGTTTATCGCGTCAATCAATTAAGTATAAAAAGAACAAAATAAATAAAATAGATACTGACCTTAAAATATAAATACAATGTTCATTTGTATAAACAAAAACTAATGTTACTGTTAATTATAAGGTAGAAGGTTTGCATATATTTGTATTCATTAATCTTAGGGATTGTTTGGTATAAAAATTGATAACGTAAGGATTTGTAACATCCCGAAAATTTCTTAGTTAAGACCCGAGTCATTCTTTATTTGTGAATAAGATTGTACCGAGTGATTCTAAATTTTTTTTAGGTGTTAAGGTCATTAGATGTAACACCTCAGATTTACAAAAAAAAAAAAATAGAACTAAAGAGAAATTCGTTCAAGTCACCCCTCACTTTTTAGTTTTGGGTCAACTTCAATCGATCATATATTTTAGCACATAAAGAGTTAGGTGGACCATCACCTATCGAATTGAAGGCCTTTGCGTCCTCTTTCCAACGCCACCAAGTTTGTTCAATTTCGAGCTCAGAGTAAAAAGTTATGCATGTTTGAGTGAAGTCTCTCTATTTAAGGCATCTTATACGTTTGTAGAAGGGTATTTTAGTCTTTTTCTTTTCCTACTAAGCCTAACCACGTTTTCCTTACCTAATTAAGGGTCTAATCAGACGCTAAGTTACTTTTTCATGTTCCTAAACACTTAGAAAAATAAGAGAACGGTTCAAGAGGAGGAAGAGCTAGGTTTAGAGCGTTCGTCAAGATCCCGTTCGCCAAGAACATTGTTCTTTCCAAGTATGTAAGGCTTCCACAGTGATGGACTTGTTCGTCCTCATGCCATACATCTAATTTATCCGTAAAATTATTGTATCTAAAGGATTCTTGCATAGTTCTTGATTTTTGTTCAATTCTTTAGCAATGGAGGTCATGAATTCTTTCGTAATTGTGGATCGTTGGTAAGATTCATGTTTTGAGGAGGTTTGTATGAGAAATTTTATGAATTTATGTTGGGTTTGAGAATCAAGAATAGTTTAGGAGGAACCATTCAATTTTAAACGAGTTAGGATCCTAAATTGAGAAGAAATATTCGTCGGTTTTCTGGGTAGGGGGCTGGGGCGGTGCGCCACCCATAGCGCTAAGGCTGAACTTTAGAAGTTCAGGCCCTGGCGTAACGCGCCAGCAGTACGCCAAGGCTTGACTTCTGAAGTTCAGGCCCTGGGGCGACGCGCCAGCAGTATGCCAGGGTCGCCCGGTCCTCTTTTTCCTTGCTTCTTTCCGAACCTGTTCTTTTGAATCGTGACTACGTTCTCTTCTTTGTATTAGCTCCTAAAGGCTCCATTAATACTTGAGAGATCCTACATGTCCTAATCACATGTCTTAATTTACATTTCAAACTAAAGTGAGTTTAAGAGAAAAGTTCAAGAGCTTTTATTGAGTTGATTTTGAGTTCTTGAGTTCCTGATTTTTTTAAAAACTCTATTCCTAATTATAGAATTGATATACGTTATGCATTGAGGTTCTTGAGTTGATTCATTCATGTCTATATTTCAGCATGAACCATATGAATTGAGTATTCTTGAGATGAGTAGTATCGTTGAGTTTTCTCTATCATCATTGAGATTCTTGAGTTGATTTGTTCATGTCTATATTCCAGCATGAACCCTATTTTGAGTTATAAATCTTGAGAATCTTTTAAAGCCAATATTTGTGTTTTAAACTGAGTTTTGAGGAAAGTTTAAAGAGACATTTTGAGTAAAATTTAAGGGAACTAAGTATTCCCAAATGTTTCATTTTTTTTTAAAGAAAGAATATTATTTTGAGAACATAGAAACTTTGATTTCTAAACGAGTTTATGTATTCAGAGATATTTCAGAGCAGTTACCTCTTTTAAGAGGATAGTTTGAGCAATTATCTCAAACCAGAGAAATATCATGTTTTATACATTTGAGCACGAGTATATATTTATTGGGAGTAGTATTGAGCACTGATATGGGGATGAGTTCAAACAACTCACATTCCTCATAAACCATGTAGTCAACATGGGTAAAGAATCATACTTTTTAGATGAATCCTTAATGCCTTCGGGCATAACTTAGTGGATCCACTTAGTAGAGGTGTTCTATACCCCGACAAGGTATATGACAGTTCTGGCAGCGTGGGCGAGACGTTGTATCATCACGTAACTCATAGTGATGGTTGTTGGTTAGAGAATCTCTCAAATAGAGTTAAAAATGTATTTTATTATATCACTTAACATGTTGAGTTCAGAAATGAGTAAGTATCTTTGTAAAGTTTTAATAATTTTATTTCCTTACTTCCTTACATTCAGTTGAGTATATATCTATATCTACTAAAATTCTTTCATCTAGTAAATTGTTATTCAACTATATTACATACTCGTACATTTAATGTACTGATGTCATTCGACCTGCATCTTTTAATGATATAGATATAGGTTCTTAGGATCCTCAACAAGAGTCTGTTGAGATCACTTCGTCTGCTCGCAAGCTTTTGAGTAAGACCTCCTTGTTTCTTGAAGACTCCAATTTTATGAGTTGTTAGTATTAGTAACATTTTGAGTAGTCGTGGGTCTTGTCCTGGCACTTGTCTATATACATTAGAGGCTTTATAGATAGACAGTTTTGGAGAGTCTTTCAGTTTTCAGATGTTTTATTTAAACTTATGTTTCATACTCATTATATCCAGTAAACTATTTTTAATGCTTCTTTCAATTTGATGCTTATGTATGCTTGCGCTAGTCTTCCGCTTATAGTCAGCCAGGATGAGGGTTCGCTTGGGGACCAACAATGGTTCTCGAGTGTCGGCCACGCTCAGGGTGTATGCTCGAATCGTGACAAACTTGGTATCAGAGCATAGAGTTCAAGTGTCCTAGGGTGTCTATGAAGTTGTGTCAGTAGGACCTTATTTATGGTTGTGAGACCCCCACTGATTTAGTAAACTTCTGATTTACTATAGAATGTGCCTCAATTGCACTAATTCTTATCCAATACAAGCTCTAAGATAAAGCATGAAACTTTTCTATAACACATGTCTGTCCAGAGACATTTTTGGTGATACCACGTCCACGACCAGAGGTCGCAACCTTCTCCACACCTAGTATGGTGGGCTTACTCCTCATTCACTTCAGAGAATGGATCTATATTTTTAGCATTTATCAAAAGTTCTCATTCTTCATGAATGAAACACAATCATGTGAGCATATCAAATTATGATAGCTTTAGTACCTCATTCCATGTTCATGTGCATTAATTCAATCACTTATCTTCTTTCAGACATATTATGCACTGCTACGACATTCACTTTAGGGAATGAAGCGATTTCAATGGAATAGATTCCATAACTAATTTCATCAAAAGCATATTATTTTGCTTTAGTCATCATTACATCATCGCTATAGTGCATTAGGACTAAAATTCAATGTCTTATCCATGTAAAAGCGTTTTAGGCCATAAATCGTTAGGACTTAAACCCAACATCTTATCATCATGGTGCATTGAGACTTTTAACCCGATGTCTTATACTTTTGGTGCGATAGGACTTGAATTCACCGTCTTACCCTTGACCAATGACTAATGACAGCTGAGCTCTTAGGTAAAAGAACACATTACTTGAACATACCTTTATTAGCTCAAACCTTCTCTCTCACCTCAAACACATTAACGTCTCAATTTTAAAACTACGACAAAAAGACGAGTGCAGTAATACAAACTTAAATCGGACATATCAATTCAAGTTAGAAATCTCAATTGGATAGAGACTCGTGCTGAACGTGTTATGAAACTATATAAAACAATAAGAAGAATAAAGTAGAGAGAAAAGAGAAGACTTCTTATTCCTCTTGAATGATATTTAAGAATTCACATATCAGATTCACAACGAAGGAAAACCCCTTTATTTATAAGGGAAACCTAACTTGGTCCCCAAGTAGAATTCCTAACCATTCCCTAAAAGGACTCCACATAATAGACATTCACTACAATACAAATATGTTTATAACATTATGTACTTTTCATTGTAAATTAACCAATGAAATATTAAAGAATAAATATTAATATTATTGTCATTTCGAATATTGATTTTTTTTTTTGTTTGCACTAGTATTGATTTGGGCTGTATTAAAGTTAACTATAATATGTATCTATGGGCTATAAACTTATTAGACCATTCAAAATTCTAAGCCTAAACATGAAATAATAGTTAAAAGGCAAAAACTATGAAAATGGTTAAGAAATATTTATAAATTACATAAAATATTTATAAAAATTGTATACGTATAATGTCATATTGTTTTGGTTCGATTTGACTTTTTTTTAGTTAAAACGAAATCAAATCAAATCAATTATGTCAAGTTCCTTTTGGCATGTTTGATTAATATTATAAAATTAACTTATTTTGAAAAGTTTTTTTTTTTTTTAAAAAAAAAAAAGTACTTTTAGTGAGATATAATTTGTATTTGACTAAAAATTTTAAAAATACATTTTTGTACAACAATCATTGTTTGACCAAACTTTAAAAAGTGTTTATCGATGTATTTTTTTTTCTCAAAAGTGTTTTTTAAATAAATATTTGTAAGAAAAAGCTACTCTCATTAGCATTTAAAAAACAACTTCTTCTGATATTTTTCAAAGACACTTATTTTCTTCCAAAAAAACTTTATCAAACACCTTATCATATTATTTTTTAAAAATAAGCATTTTTTGTCAAATAAACAAAATGGTAAGAACAAACTAACTAGAGGACACGTTGGCGTAATGGACCTAATTAAATCATCAATATATATCACCTATGATAGACCTAAACTACTTTTTAGAGGTATTTTTTATTTTGATATAGGGGGTGTTTGTTATAATTGTAGTCTACCACTTTGCTTTTGGGAATATTTTTTAGAATGATTTAAGCTACAAGTAGTTATTAATGTAAAAAATATATATAACAATAAGGTAAAAAACATAACTATTTTGGTCAAGTAATCTTTTTATAAAAAATGATGTCACTACAATTTTTGTTATTATAAACTTAAAAGAGGAATAGAGAATATTCAATTTGGGATGAAAAAGTAACTTTTTTCATAATCAGACATTAGCGATCAATTAAAGTCGTATTATATTCAAGATTACTCTTTAATCCTTGTCGTTATGTTATGAAAAGAGAAAGAGAAAAAAACAAAAAACAAAAAAAAATTAAGAGAAAAAGAATCTCTATTTTTTTTTTT
>JAJONR010012278.1:0-10096 GCA_029582245.1 Solanum etuberosum | reverse complement strand
GCCACCCCCCCCCCCCCACCCCAAAATAAGGCCACCCCTACCCCCTCCCCATCCCCATCAAAAAAAAAATATAAAAAATATTTTTGGGAAGTATTTAAAATTTTTTTAAAAAATCATTTTTTATGCCACCCTACACCCTACACCCCCCCCCCACGCCACCCCCACCCAGGAAACCTAGTCAATTTTAAAAAAAAAAATTGGAAAATATTTCAAATTTAAATTTTTTTCATTTTTACGCCACCCCTTACCCCCCCCCCCCACCACCCTTGTAACACCTCGGTATTTGAAAGAACTAAAATTAGAAAGAACTAAATTGGAAATAGCAAAATCTGAAATTTTGCAAGTTATGCTTAACTTGTGAGTTTTGGATCTACTTCAAACGATCATAACTTTCAGTACCGGATGAGTTACGTGGTATCAAATGAAAGGTCTTAGAATCTTCTTTCCAATGCCGCCGAGTTTGCTAATTTTCGAGCTCTTATGAGGGAGATATGCCCGTTTGAAGTCAGGCTATCCAATTAAGGAAAGTTACCCAAAAATGTGAGGGGTATTTTGGTCTTTTCCTTACCCCATCAACTTAAAACGAATTTAGTAAATATTTTGGAGTCAAATATTTTTTGGGACAGTTTTACAATCCTAATTTACGCTTAGGGTTTTGAGAGGAGTTCAAGAAGAGGAAAAGAGTAGAAAAGGAAGAACGATCAAGGTTTCTTGCAAATCGAGGATTTGTTTCACCAGATTTGTTTCACCAAATCGAGGTATGTAAGTTTTCATAGTATTGGGTTCATCCACCAACACGCCAATCATGATTTACATATTCGAATTCACCCATAAAGATTGATGAATTTAAGTTCTTGATAATTCTTGAAGTATTGCTTTCGTTCTTGAATTAGGATGGATTTGATGAGTTTTTGAGATAAACGTATGAGTTTGAGGCTTTTTTTTAGTAGATTCTCGTGTACTTATATTAAGTAATTTAATCTAAGGAAAACTTGAGAAAAGAAATCGATTCAAGATGAATTAGGGTGAGAAAACGAGAAGAAAGATTCATCGGGAAGTTCTGGGGAGAGGCTGGGGCGGCGCGCACCCGATGTGCCAGAAGGTCTTGGGTGGTGCGCCCCCGATGCGCCAAAAGGTCTGGGGCGGCGCGCCAGCAGTGCGCCAGAAACAGGTCTCTGAAGTTCAGGGGTTGGCGCCTACCGCCAGTAGTGCGCCAGGGTCGCATGCCCCCACCCTTTTTCCGTCGTTTGATCCGTCTAAGTACTTTTATGGTGTACCTTTAATTCCTATAGATTCTAACTACTCTAACCTACATAATTAAAAATTCAAGGTAGAGTTAAGAGTAAAGTCTTGAGAGTTCTTTTGAGTCTTTTTGAGAAGTCTTTTACAATCTTTTAAACTTATTTTAAGACTTGAGTACTTGAGTTTGAGGAAGAGTAGAGTTGAGTTTTATTTTTTTTTAAATGAATATATTGAGACTAAGTATTCCCAAGAGTAAATGTTTTTTTACATTTAATAAGAGAGGAAACACCGATTTCCAAAATAGTTGAAGAGGAGTTTTGAGTACTATCTCTTTTAAGAGAAAACTTTTGAGTAATAATCTCAAAGTTGAGGATGAGGAAATGTTTTTTTTTAAAACACATGAGCTAAGTTATATTTTGGTAGTAGTATTGAGCACCCATATGGGGGAGAGTTCAAATAACTCACAACCCTCATAAACCATGTAGCCAACGTGGGTAGAAAGGTTCATACTTTTTAGATGATTCCTTATTGATTTTTAAGCATAGCTTAGTGGATCCACTTAGTTTAGGAGTTCTATACTCCGGCAAGGTATAGGACAATTCTGGCAGCATGGGCGAGACGTTGTATCATCACATAGCTCATAGTGATGGTTGTCGGTTAGAGAATCTCCCAAACAGAGTTTATTTTGTATTTCTACATACAAATTGAGTTATATTGTATTTCCCAATACATTGAGTTGTTATCTACTGTTTTAAAACCTTTTATTTATATCGCATTATTGTTATTGCTTTTATATTGAAATGAGTTGAGATTACGTTGAGGTTGAGTTGAGTTGAGACGAGATAAGTTGTTTCTTCAGTTCCAGTTCAAGCTTATGTCATGTTTTAGATTTCCCCTTGCATGCTTCCACATTCAATGTACTGACGCCATTTGGCTTGCATCATTTCATGATGCAGATACAGGTAATCAGGATCATCAACCAGTGCTTCGTTGATCCATTCGAGTTTCCGATTTGTTTGGTGAGACTCCTTGCTTCTGGAGGATGCCTCATTTATGTTTTATCATTTCAGTTTTGTTATCAGGATTTCGTGGGTCTTTTCCCGACGTCCATATCAGTTAGTAGAGGCTTCATAGATATATAGACAGTAATAGTTCATGATTCTTGTTAATTTCAGTTGTTATGTTCTAGACTTGAGTTGCCCTTGATGCCAGTTTGAATGTTTTATTTTTAAATTATTCTGAGACTATCTTTTGAGATATTGAGTTAAAGTTTACATTTGAGTTCATCTTATGTTGAGTAAGTCTTCCGCTGAGAGTTGAGCCAGGCCAAGGGTTCTCTTGGGGCCAGCAATGGTTCTCGAGTTCCCGGTCGCGCCCAGGGTGTAGGCTCAGGGCGTGACAAACTTGGTATCAAAGTACAGAGTTCAAGAGTCCTAGGGTGTCTATGAAGTCGTGTCTGTAGAGTCCTAGTTATCGGTGTGAAGCGCACCACATCTATAATTAGGAGGTTACGACATTTAGGAACTATCTCACTTCTCTCATACTCTTTTCGTGCGATAGAGTTTAACTCTATAAAATTTTCTTTCTAATTCATGCTTGCGCGTATCTTTCAAATCATGCCTCCACGAAGAGCTATCTGAGGTCATCCTGCTAGGAGGAATGTTGATCCTCAGGATCAAAGGGTCCCCAATTCACCAGAAGTGGAACCCCAAGGAGAGGTCACTAATGCTGAGTTCTGGGATGCTATCCGGATGTTGAGTTAAGTGGTGACCAGCCAAGCTGGGCAACAGAGAGGAAATCGACAGGATGTGGCTGATACTTCCAGGATCCGTGAGTTTATAAGGATGAATCCTCCAAACTTCACCGGTTCAAATGTCACTAAGGATCCGAAAAACTTTGTGGAAGAGTTGCAGAAAGTTTTTGAGGTTATGCATGTTGTTGATGATGAGCGAGTGAAACTAGTTGCATACCAACTGAAAGGTGTTGCTAGAGTGTGGTACTATCAATGGAAGAAGAGTAGAGCTGAGGGTGCACCAATTGTGAGCTGGGCTCTGTTCGAAGAGGCCTTCATGGGGCGTTTCTTTCCCCGTGAACTGAAAGAGGCAAAGGTAAGGGAATTTCTCACTCTTAAGTAGGAATCCATGAGTATGCATGAGTACAGCCTCAAGTTCACTCAACTTTCTCGTTATGCTCTAGAGATGGTTGCTAAAATGAGGAGCAGGATGAGCTTCTTTGTGTGTGGGTTGTCTCGTCTGTCAAGAAAAGAGGGTAAGTTTGCGATGTTGATAGGGGACATGGACATAGCAAGGTTGATAATCCATTTGCAACAAGTTGAGGAATAGAAAAGAGTTCTGAAACAAGAGGCTAAGACAACAGGAAATGAGTTTGGGCAGCAGAAGAGTAATATGAACCGGTCATCTTTTCAACAAAAGCAAAATGGACCTGCTCCATCATAATCTAGTGCACCTGCACCAAGGAACAGAGGTGAGTTTAAGAATTATAATTTGTAGAACTTCTGAGCTAGACCTGCACAGTCTCAAGGTAATGTGGCACAAGGAGGAAATGGGACTCCTGCATGTGCTAAGTGTGGTAGGAACCACTCAGGAACGTGTCGTGATGGCTCCACTGGTTGCTTCAAGTGTGGTCAGAATGGTCACTTCATGAGAGAGTGCCCTAAGAACAGGCAAGGTAATGGCAATGGGGGCAATAGAGCCCAATCTTCTTCAGCGGCTCCGCCAGATAGAGCTACACCTAGAGGAGCTACTTCAGGAATAGGCGGAGGAGAAAATGGTATGTATGCTATCTCCAATCACCTAGAGCAAGATAATTCACCAGATATTGTCAATGGTATGATCAAAGTCTTTACTTTTGATGTTTATGTATTGCTAGATCTAGGCACGAGTCTATATTTTGTGACTCCTTATGTTGCTATGAATTTTGATATCCTTCCTGAACAACTTCTTGATCCCTTTAGTGTTTCTACACCTGTTGGTGAGTCCATTCTAGCTGAGAAATTTTATCGCGGTTGTACCATTTCTGTCAATCACAAGGACACCATGGCTGACTTAGTCGAGTTGGACATGGTAGATTTTGATGTTATTCTAGGTATGGACTGGCTTCATGTCCGTTATGCCTCAGTTGATTGTAGAACTTGAGTAGTTAAGTTCCACTTTCCTAATAAGCTAGTTATAGAGTGGAGGAGTAGTTCAGCAGTGCCTAAGGGTCATTTTATTTCGTACCTTAAGTCCAGAAAATTAGTTTTCAAGGGGTGCATCTATCACTTAGTCCGAGTTAATGACTCTAGTGTTGAGACACCACCTATTCAGTCAGTTCCAGTTGTGAGTGAGTTTCCAGAGGTCTTTCCAGATGATCTTCCCGGAGTTCCTCCTGAGAGAGAAATAGACTTTGGTATAGATGCTCTTCATGATACTTGTCCTATCTCTATTCCGCCATATAGAATGGCTCCAGCTGAGTTGAAAGAGTTAAAAGAGCAGTTGAAAGACCTTCTTTAGAAAGGTTTCACTCGACCAAGTGTCTTACCTTGAGGCGCTCCGTTCCTATTCGTGAGGAAGAAAGATGGTTCTCTTAGAATGTGTATAGATTACCATCAGTTGAAAAAGGTTACTATCAAGAATAAGTATCCCCTTCTGAGAATTGATGATCTTTTCGATCAACTTCAGGGTGCCACTTGTTTTTCTAAGATAGACCTCAGATCAGGCTATCATCAGTTGAGAGTAAGAGAAAGTGACATCCCTAAGACAGCTTTCAGAATCTGCTATGGTCATTATGAGTTTCTAGCCATGTCGTTTGGTTTGACTAATGCTCCTGCACCGTTCATGGACCTTATGAATAGAGTGTTTAAGCCATATCTTCACATGTTTGTTATCGTATTCATTGATGACATTCTAAATTATTTGAGAAATGAGGAAGGTCATGCTAGTCATCTCCGAGTAGTTCTTCAAACTCTCAAGGATAGAGAGTTGTATTCTAAATTCTCTAAGTGTGAATTTTGGCTTGAGTCTGTGGAATTCTTAGGCCACATTGATTCTGGTGATGGGATTCGAGTTGACACTCAAAAGATAGAGGCAGTGCAGAACTGGCCTAGACCTACATCTCCAACTGATATTAGGAGTTTCTTGGGATTGGCTGGATATTATAGGAGGTTTGTCGAGGGGTTTTCATCTATTTCATCCCCGTTGACTAAGTTGACTCAGAAAACAGTTAAGTTTAAATGGTCTGAAGCTTGTGAGAAAAGCTTTCAGGAATTGAAAACTAGGTTGACTACTGCCCAGTGTTGACCTTACCAGAAGGTACACAAGGCTTTGTTGTGTATTGTGATGCATCCAGAGTTGTATTGGGTTGTGTATTGATTCAGAATGGCAAGGTTATAACTTATGCCTCCAGACAGCTTAAGATTCACGAGAGAAATTACCCAACCCTTGATCTAGAGTTGGCTGTTGTAGTATTCGCTTTGAAAATATGGCGTCACTATCTTTATGGTGTTCACGTAGATGTGTTCACCGATCCCAAGAGTCTTCAGTATGTATTCAGTCAGAAAGAGCTTAATCTCAGACAGAGGAGGTGGTTGGAATAACTCAAAGACTATGGCATGAGTATTCTCTATCACCCAAGTAAGGCTAATGTTGTTGCTGATGCTTTGAGCCTATTGTCTATGGGTAGTACTGCCCATGTTGAGGGAGACAAGAAAGAGTTAGCCAAAGATGTGCACATACTTGCACGATTAGGAGTCCGATTAATGGATTCCAACGAAGGAGGAGTAGTGGTGATGAATGGGGCTGAATCATCATTAGAGTCTGAAGTGAAAGATAAACAAGACCAAAATCCTTTTTTGCTTGAATTGAAGGCAAATGTTTAAAAGCAGAAAGTGATGGATTTTGAACAAGGGGGAGATAGTGTATTGAGGTATCAAGGTAGATTGTGTGTACCCAAAGTGGATGAACTCCAAGAGAGGATTATGGAGGAAGCTCATTGCTCCAGATATTCTATCCATCCAAGTTCCACAAAGATGTATCGTGACTTGAGAGAAGTCTATTGGTGGAGTAGTATGAAGAGGGGTATTGCAGAGTTCGTTGCTAAGTACCCAAATTGCCAACAAGTCAAGGTAGAGCACCAGAGGCCCGGTGGTATGGCTCAGAATATAGATCTTTAGGAATAGAAGTGGGAGATGATCAATATGGATTTCATTACTGGTTTACCGCGGTCTAATAGGCAGCATGATTCGATTTGGGTGATTGTAGATCGAATGACTAAATCATCTCATTTCTTACCAGTAAAGACTATCTTTTCAGCAGAGGACTATGTTAAGTTATATATTCAAGATATAGTCTGACTTCATGGAGTTCCAATGTCCATTATTTCAGATAGAGGTGCGCAATTCACCGCACAATTTTGGAAGTCTTTCCAGAAGGGTTTGGGTTCAAAGGTGAACCTTAGTACTGCTTTTCATCCTCAGACTGATGGTCAAGCAGAGCGTACAATTCAGACTTTACAAGATATGTTGAGGGCGTGTGTGATTGACTTTAAGGGTAATTTGGATGATCACTTACCTCTCATTGAGTTTTCTTACAACAATAGTTATCACTCTAGCATCTAGATGGCTCCCTATGAGGCTCTTTATGGGAGAAGATGTAGATCTCCTATTGGATTGTTTGAGGTTGGTGAGGCTGGGTTGAGAGGACCAGACTTGGTTCATCAAGCTATGGATAAAGTGAAGACTATTAAGAAAGGTTGAAAACAGCGTAGAGTCATCAGAAATCCTATAACAATGTTAGGAGAAGAGACTTAGAGTTTGAGGTAAATGATTTGGTAAGAAGGGGAAACTCAGTCCCCGGTATATTGGTCCTTGCAAAATATCCAAGAGGATTGGCAATGTAGCCTATGAGTTGGAGCTACCGTCAGAGTTAGCAGCAGTCCATCCGGTATTTCACATTTCAATGTTGAAGAAGTGTATGGGCGATCCTTCACTTATTATACCGACTGAAGATATTGGTATTAAGGACAACTTATCTTTTGAGGAGATTTCCATTCAGGTACTTGATCGTCAGGTTCGCAAGTTGAGAACCAAGGAGGTAGTATCAGTCAAGGTCTTATGGCCGAATCAGTTTGTTGAGGAAACTACTTGGGAAGCTGAGAAGGATATGAAGAAGAGACCCACATCTCTTTGAGTTCGGAGAAATTCTAAATTAAGGTACTAATCTTTTTCTTGGCATTTACTTAATTGAAATGTTGTGTTACATTGCATATTGAGTGTTTGAGTTGGGCGTTTGATGTTACCACCCTTAGTCTACTTAGAGTAATCTCATTCAAGGATGAATGTTCCCAATGGGGAGATATTGTAAAACTTCGGTATTTGAAAGAGCTAAAATTAGAAAGAACTAAATTGGAAATAGCAAAATCAGAAATTTTGCAAGTTATGCTTAAGTTGTGAGTTTTGGATCAACTTCAAACGACCATAACCTTCAGTACATGATGAGTTACGTGGCCCATAAAATATCAAATGAAAGGTCTTGGAATCCTCTTTCCAACACCACCAAGTTTGCTAATTTTCGAGCTCGTATAAGGGAGATATGCCCGTTTGAAGTCAGGCTGTCCAATTAAGGAAAGTTACCCGAAAATGTGAGGGGTATTTTGGTCTTTTCCTTACCCCATCAACTTAAAACGAACTTAGTAAATATTTTGGGGTCAAATCTGATTTGCGTCAATTTTACAATCCTAATTTACGCTTAGGGTTTTGAGAGGAGTTCAAGAAGAGGAAAAGAGGAGAAAGGGAAGAACGAACAAGGTAGGTTTCTTGCGAATCGAGGATTTGTTTCGCTAAATCGAGGTATGTAAGTTTTCATAGCATTGGGTTCGTCCACCCACACGCCAATCATGATTTACATATTTGAATTCACCCATAAAGATTGATGAAATTAAGTTCTTGATAAGTATTCTTGAAGTATTGCTTTCGTTCTTGAATTAGGATGGGTTTGATGAGTTTTTGAGATAAACGTATGAGTTTGAGGCTTTTTTTAGTAGATTCTCGTGTACTTGTATTGGGTAATTGAATCTAAGGAAAACTTGAGAAAAGAAATCGATTCTAGACGAATTAGGATCAGAAAACGAGAAGAAAAATTCTTCGGAAAGTTCTGGGGAGAGGCTAGGGCCACGCGCCCCCGATGCGCCAGAAGGTCCGGGACGGCGCACCCCCGATGCGCCAGAAGGTCTAGGGCGGCGCGCCAGCAATGCGCCAGGGTCGCCTGCCCCTACATTTTTTCCGTCGTTTGCTCCGTCTAAGTCCTTTTAAATTGTACCTATATGGGGGAGAGTTCAAACAACTCACAGCCCCCATAAATCATGTACCAACGTGGGTAGAAAAGGGTCATACTTTTTAGATAATTCGTTATTGATTTTTAAGCATAGATTAGTGGATCCACTTAGTTGAGGATTTCTATACCCCGGCAAGGTATAGGACAGTTTTGGCAGCGTGGGCGAGATGCTATATCATCACATAACTCATAGTGATGGTTGTCGGTTAGAGAATCTCCCAAACAGAGTTTATTTTGTATTTCTACATACAAACTGAGTTATATTGTATTTTCCAATACATTAAGTTGTTATCTACTATTTTAAAAGCTTTTATTTATATCGCATTATTGTTATTGCTTTTATATTGAAATGAGTTGGGATTAAGTTGAGGTTGAGTTGAATTGAGACGAGGTAAGTTGTTTCTTCAATTCCAGTTCACGCTTATGTCATATTTTAAATTTCCTCTTGCATGCTTCTACATTCAATGTACTGACGTCATTTGGCTTGCATCATTTTATGATGCAGATACAGGTAACCAGGATCATCAACCAGTGCTTCATTGATCCATTCGAGTTCCCGATTTGTTTGGTGAGCCTCCTTGCTTCCGGAGGATCCCTCATTTATGTTTTATCATTCCAGTTTTGTTATCAGGATGTCGTGGGTCTTGTCCCGACGTCCATCTCAGTTAGTAGAGGCTTCATAGATAGATAGACAGTAATAGTTCATGAGTCGTGTTCATTTCAGTTGTTATGTTCTAGACTTGAGTTGCCCTTGAGGCCAGTTTGAATGTTTTATTTTTAATATATTCTGAGACTATCTTTTGAGATATTGAGTTAACGTTTACATTTGAGTTCATCTTATGTTGAGTAAGTCTTTCGCTGAGAGTTGAGCCAGGCCAGGTGTTCGTTTAGAGCCAGCAATGGTTCTCAAGTGCCGGCCACGTTCAGGGTGTAGGCTCGGGGAGTGAACACCCCACCCAGGCAATTCCCGTAAAAAAAAAATTAAGATAAAATCATTTTTGGGAAAATCTAAAAAAAAATCATTTTATACGGCACCACCACTGCCTCCCCCCCCCCTCGGACCACCCCCACCCAGGTCACCCACTCAATTTTTTTAAAAAAAAAAAATAGGAAATTATTTCAAATTTAAATTTTTTTCATTTTTACGCCACCCCTACCCCCTACCCCCCCCCCACCACACCACACAACCCAGGCCATTCCCGTCAAAAAAAAAAATTAAGAAAATAAATCATTTTTACGCCACCCCCACCCCTACCCCTTCCCGCCCCCCCACTCCACATCCACCCAGGCCACCCCCGTCATTTTTTTTAAAATAAAAAATAAAATTTTAGAAAAGTATTTCAAATTTAAATTTTTTTAATTTAACGCCACCGCTACCCCCACTCCCTCCCACCACTCAGGCCATTCCCATAAAAAAAAAATTTAAGAAAAAATTATTTTTGGGAAATATTTCAAATTTAAAATTATTTTTACGTCACCTGCACGGGGGGGGGGGGGGGGGGGGGGGGGGGGGGGGGGGGGGGGGG
>JAJONR010012277.1:0-16982 GCA_029582245.1 Solanum etuberosum | reverse complement strand
CTATTCATTTATTTTGTTAAATGTTTTAAAGACTTAAGTTGCCTATTTTATGGCGAGTTGAATATATTCTTTTTATTCAGTTTTTAAGCTTTTGTATGCTTTAGTTAGTCTTCCGCTTGTAGTCAGCCAGGATAAGGGTTCGCTTGGGGGGACCAGCAATGGTTCTCGAGTGCCGGCCACGTCCAGGGTGTAGGCTCGGGTCGTGACACCTTACCTCAAATAGATGGTGATTTTTATTTTTTAAACTTTGATTCTTAAAGAAGTAAATTGTTACAGAGAAAACTTCAAAGTAGGAAAAAATTTAAATTATAGTTACTAACAAAAGATGTGCTTCTTCAACATTTTTATGTATACGAATCTTTCTAATATTGCATCTCAATAGTTTCTTAAGAACTTATTTCAATGATAAGTGATAGAAAAATCAGAATCAAGAAAAATATATTTGTAAGTTGGAAGACAATATGGAAGAGAAAAGGAAGTATAATTGAAGGAGTTGTTTTTTGACTAAATGACTAAAGAGCTGCCAGTACAATTGTTTATACGCTAAACAACTTGAAGCTAAAAATTAGGAACTACAATCCTAAAACTAGAAAGCTGCCCACGGTTAAATTACTTCCTAAAGACTAGGACAAACATAACATATAGGCATTTTTATTTTCTAACAGAACTCTAATATACTAAACTGGATTTTTAAAACTAACACTCTCCCTTAAACTGAAAGCTCTCGAGCATCAGTTTAACTTCAGCTTCTTGAACTCATCCATTGTATCGATTCCCATCAACCTCCTAAGCTTTTGGAAAGGGAGAAACTTGAGGGTTTTAGTAAAAATGTCTGCCAATTGGTCTTCAATTCGGCAGTTCTTCAACTCCTATTGTCCCTTCATTATTGAGATCCTGCAGGAAATAATACTTCACATCGATGTGCTTGCTTCTTCCATGTAAAACATGGTTTTTTGACAGCTTAATGGCAGAATTGTTGTTGCAGAAAATTCTACTTGCTCTTTGTTGTTTGAATTGTAGTTCTTCAAGAATTCTCCTCAACCAAACATGATGTCGGGCTCTCCATATACCTGCTTACAAGACTTACAGCATACATGATATCGGGCCTTGTAGCAGTAAGATACATCAAACTACCTAAAATTTGCCTGTAGAGTGTGTTGTCTACCGTATCTCCTCTTCCAAATATGTTTAGATTCAAACCAAACTCAACTGAAGTATCGGCGGGACTGCAATTCTTCATCTTGAATCGATCTAAAATTTCCCGCACATGTTTCTTTTGGGAAACAAATATCCCATTAACAGATTGCAATACTTCTAAACCAAGAAAATAATGCATCTAACCAAGATCAGACATCTCGAATTCATTCATCATAGATCTCTTAAAATCAGAAAACATGACACTATCATTCCTAGTAAATATAAGATCATCAACATATAAACACACTATGAGCATTTTTCCAGATTCTCCAAAAAAAAAAATTAAAAAGACTCTTCATATGGATATTTCTGAACACCAAATTTTAGAAAGTAAGCCTCAATGCGACTATACCAAGCTCGCGGAGCTTGTTTTAGTCCCTAAAGAGTCTTTTTCAACTTGTATACCTTATGCTCATCTCTAATTTTTATGTAACCAGAAGGTTGCTCGATAAATACCTCTTCCTCCAACTATCCATTTAGGAAAACTGATTTGACATCCAACTTAAAGATAGGCCACAAATTTTGTGCCGCCACAGCAACTATCATTCTGATGGTGTCATGCCTTGCAACTGGAGCAAAGACTTCTGTGTACTCCACGCCATGTTCTTGCTTGTATCCCTTAGCCACCAATCGCGCTTGTCTATTTCACCATTTTCTTTGAGTTTCGTCTTAAAGACCCACTTGACACCTATAGTTTCGTGCCCCTTCGGAAGATCTGATAACTCCTAGGTGCTATTTCTTTCAATAGCATCAATCTCATCATCCATAGCTTTCCTCCATTTTTCCTCTTTGACGGCATTCTCAAAAGTTGTAGGATCGCAATCTGCAAACAATGCAAAGTTGGAAACATCTTCATTAACATTAATTCCTCTTGCCTCATAATACATCATCCACACGGGCCTTCTACGAGAACAACGAAGAGGCTGATATGCTGCATCAGTTTCTTCTAAAACTGATGGTGAAGTTTCAGCAGCTGCTTGAATAGAAGTTTCAGAAATTTCGGGTACTGCACCTTTTTCTTCGTCTTCATTATAAATTAATATTGGAGTAGATTGTTGTATATTCCAATTCGAAGTGCTCTCTTCCTCTAAAATGACATCTCTGCTAGTCAAAACCTTTTTTGTCAATGGATTGAACAACTTTTACGCCATGGATGCCTCGCTTACCCCAAGAAAAACACATTTCTCACCTCTATCATCAAGTTTCTTTCTTTTTGCTTCTGGACTATGTGCATAAGCAATGGAACCAAAAACTTTAAAGTGATCTACTACCAGTTTCCTTCCACTCCAAGCTTCCTCAAATGTCATATCTCGAAGAGCAAAAGTGGGACTTTTGTTCAACATGTGAATGCTCCAATTTACTGCTTCCGGCCAAAATTCCTTTGGAACTCTTCCTCGAGCCAGCAAGCTACGAACCATATTGAGAATGTTTCTATTCTTCCTCTCTACTACACCATTTTGTTGTGGTGTATATGCTATTGTGAGCTCTTTATGAATACCATGAGTCTCACAGAAAATATCAAATACCTTAGAGTAATATTACCCTCCGCGATCTGTCCGAAGGTTTTTAATGGTCCTTCCAGTCTCATTCTCCACATGAGCATTGAAGCTTTTAAATATATTAAAAGCCTCCGACTTTTCTTGCAGAATATACACCCAAGTCTTACTGGAATAATCATCTGTAAATGTAAGAAAATACCTTTTGCCTCCATTATAGATTGGTTTTATTGGCCCACAAATATCCGAGTGTACCAGCCCCAATACCTCTTTGGCTCTCTATGACTTACTTTTGGGAAACTGAGAACGATATTGTTTGCCAACAACACATTCTTCAGAAACTTGGGAGGGAACAACAATTTCAGGAAGCCCCATCACCATACTCTTCCTTGAAGGATCTTCAAGCCACCAAAGTTCAAGTGACCATATCAAAAATGCCACAACCATGAAGGGCTTTTCACTTTCACCATAGAGCAAGATTGAACATTTTCAATCATCAAAGGGAACAACCTGTTTTGACTAATTTTCACAATAGGAAGAATTCCTTTGGAAGGATCGGAAATTTCACATGTATCATTCCTTAAGGTGATCACATAACTTTTTTCTAACAGTTGACCAGCAGTTAACAAATTGCTTTTCAAAGAAGGAACACATAATACATTAGATATGATTTCCACACACCCATTTTTTGTTCTAATCTTGATATTACCCTTTCCCATCACATTCACTGTTCAAAGATCACCAAAACTAACTGTAGACCAGATGTTTTCATTTAAATCGATAAAAGAAGACTTGCTTCTGGTCATGTGGTTACTGCAGCTAGTATCCACATACCAAATAGTTTTCTCTTTGAGCTCGTTTTCAGCATGAACCGCCATTAACAAGGTTTCTCCTTCCCTATTCTCAACAAAATTTGACTTTTTTTCCTTCTCATTAGGCAGCATTGTATGACATTCAACACGATAATGACCAAATTTATGGCAACGATAACATTCTATCTTGGATTTGTCAAAAGCTCTCCCTCTGCCTTTGTCAAAGTCATCATTAGCTCTAAAATTTCCGTTGCCATATTTGCTGCCTCCATCTCTATTGCCTCGATCTCCTCTCCTCTACCCCTTCCTCTACAATTAGAAGAAATAAAAGTAGACGCCTTCAAGGCTTGCTCATAAGAAGTTGAACTTTGATTCATCTTCTGCTCGTAAACCTATAATGAGCTTTACAATTCGTCAAGCGATGACTCATCTATATATTTTGACTCCTCAATGGAGCAGACAACATAATCACACTTCGGCCTCAAAGAGAAAAATATCTTCTCAACTATTGTGATATCGTTCATCTTCTCTCCATGGAATTGCATTTTGTTTCTAATCACTATTGTCCTAGCGTAGTAACTCATTACAGACTCTCCTTCCTTCATCTGCAAAGTCTCAAAATCCCTTCTTAAGGCTTGAAGTTGTGCGCGCTTCACTCTAGCAGTGCCTTGATATTTCTTCTTCATGGAGTCTCATATATCTTTATAAGTTTCTTTGCAAAAAATAGTTTCTAAGATACGACATATAATAGACTAAAAAGGTAATTGTTTGCCTTCAAATCTTTCAGCTTTCTTGCTTCAAACTCTTTCGTTTAAGCATTCGTCAAGGTTTCACCTTCGCTGGAGCACTGATACCAACCTCCACAATTGGGCAATACTCCTTTGACCGTAAAAAAAAATTTCATCAGCATGCTCTAATGGTCATAGTGACCATCAAAATGCGGAATAGATGCTTGCACGTAATTGCTCTCTAAAGCCATTAAATTACTGTAAATTTCTCTATTTTTTTTCTTTTTCTTTTTATAATCTAACCTGGCTCTGATACCAGTGATAGAAAAATTAGAATTACGAAATATATATTTGTAAGTTGAAAGACAATATGGAAGAGAAAGGGCAGTATAATTGAAGGAGTTTTTTTTTTTACTGAATGACTAAAGACCTGGTAATGCAATTCTTTATATTCTAAACAACTTGAAGCTAAAAATTAGAAACTACAATCCTAAAACTAGAAAGCTTCCCACGTTTAAATTAGTTCTTAAAGATTAGGACAAACATAACATATAGGCATTTTCATTTTCTAACAAAACTCTAATTTACTAAACTAGATTTTTAAAACTAACAATAAGAAGTCAATGTCTAAGAGGCATCCTTCTCACTTGTCACTTCTTATTCCTAGAGAATATCCTAGCATGTGTTTTTATTTTGAGATCCTTAGTAGCTAAAACAAAATAAATGTAACTCTACAAAGGAAATAATGAAAAACTTTCCTAAACACATGGCTATTAAAAAAAAAATTACAAATAAATCACATATTTCCTTCAAATTACAACTATTCAAAGAGATTAAATTAAAATTACCCAAAAACATTCTGAGTTGATACAATTTATTAGGCAGAGTTATGAATTTTTACCTTGTATAGAGGCTCAACACCCACCATCCATAATTTCATAAAATATAGCTACTTGTTGTCGTGGGATTGAACACATCAAATAACTTAACTTGGCTCCTAAATCTATTAAATAATATCATGTTGCAATATAATGAGGGCATCGAAATTTGAATTAAATGTTATATCAAATGCAAACTTTTCTTAGTATCAGAGCTATATTTATCATTCGTAATTTATATGCAATTTTTTTTATTATTGTAATTTTAATATAAAAGTTTACTATCTAGTAGTGAACTAAGTAGCCTAATTTGAATTGAAGTATGAGAATTCTCTCTTTTACATTGTGAAATTAGTATATAGAAATGTATGTACTAAGAATTACATATTGTTCATACTTACAAAAATAAATCAAACTAAAGCCTTCTTCATTAACTGAGAAGCTACATTTAAGGGTGAGTTTCAAAAAAAAAAAAACTTTGTGCACGTTCTCATATTTGATGTATTTTAGAAATAAAAATTGCATGTTAACACAAATTTTATCTTTAATCATTCACTCAACTATGTCTCAACCAGAGACACAACACATATAATATATATTCAGAAAAAGTAATTATTTAGCAAATTATCTTATCAACTAAGCTCTAGAAAATGAAGGCATATGCCAATATATATAATAATTTTTAGGCAGAATTGGCATAATTATTACCGTGGGGATTGAGCTGCCAAAAGAGATTATTCAGTAGCTCCTAACTATGGAGAGAACAATTCAGAACACGGACAAGTCATACATACCATTAATCAGGATATAAACATAGAATATCTAAAAGATCTAGCACATGTAAGAAATAACTAAAGAAAATACAGGTAAACCAAAGCATAATGTCATACAATACACAGATAGTTAGTAGTAGAGAAGAGAGAAACAAAACAATGAAAAGACATTAGGCTATTGCATACATCAAAAAAAGAATAAACAACAAGAAAAAATCTCTCAAGGAATTGCAAATTCCATAACCTCATCTTGATGGGCATCAATATGGGCTTCTACATGGTCATCATTACAGAAAAAAGACGAATCAAGACGATCTGTAGTAGGAGAAAGAAGACACTCTCAAATATACTTAGGGGATCGATACTTACTATGTGTAACACCTTGGATTCAAGAAAGGGCCAAATAACAAGTTTTCAAGATTTTCTGGGGCCATTCGACGGAGGCCAATTACGGCTCATGGAATGAGCCACGGACCGTGAGACTGGTCCGTGGATTGGCCAACCAAAATTGCTCATAAGGTTAGAACCATGACCTGGACCAATGGACCATCATTGGGTCCATGGTCTGTGGATGAGGTCCGTGGTCCAGGGCCTCAATTTCCAGTTTCTGACGCCGGTTAACGGACGTGCAGGATGGACCGTTGGTCAAACCACGGTCCGTCAGCCTGAGGCATCGTTTGGGGTCGACAGGTATTTCCTCGGGGCAGTTGGGTCTTTTTCTAATTAGTCTAGCCCAATACTATTCCGTTTTACCCTTCACCAAAACCCCTATATAAGTGTTTTAACTCTAAAATTTCCCCATTGAAAGTCATTCTCTCAAAATCACCAAAAGAAATCAAGTTCTTCCTCCCAAATATTTCTCTCTCTAGAAAACTTAAAGAAGAAGGGTTCAACCTAGGGTTTCAAGGCAAGTCTTCAATTCCTCCATTGAAGTTAAGCAATTCGCATTGAGGTATGATAGTTTTCATCCATGGATTCGTTCCATTCATGGAGTTCCCAAATTCTCCTATTTTCAAACTTAGAAATCCCCAATTGAGTTAGGGTTTTCTTCAATTTCCATGGGTTCTCTTGATTATTGATTTAAATTATTGAATTATGATCTATTATGCATGAACTGATGAAATACTATGATTTTATGATGATTCCCTCATGAGCTCATGTAATTCCCATGTTTTCCAAGTTATGAGCATAGAATGTGGGTCTTGCATTATGAAGGAAGAGTTTTATGAAATCAAGCATGAATTGATGGAATTACATTTACTTATGATGAAACCCTTGCCTAACCCATGCTTTCTAGATGTTGATGATTGAAAGTGGGTTTTAAACCTTGAAAGGTGAATTATTGAATTATGCATGTTCTTATGAAATTTATAAAAATATTTTAAGGATGCTTTGAGAATGAAGCATCAATGATGATGTTGTTGTTGTGTAGTTGAAAGGATTTCTCATATACACAAGAAAGTATGATTGTGAAAGGTTTTCTCACATAGTAAGAATTCTAAGGTTGAAAGGTTTTCTCACCTAAATGAATTCAAGATAAAGAGCTATCCTAATGAACCTAGCTTGGATTGGTTATTGTATGATACATTTCCATGGATGACTTATGACTTAGCTTGGATTGGGAAGATGACGTGCCCTTCCATTGATAATAAGAACAAGTAAGAAATGACTATTCCGTGGGATTTATGCTTAGCACAGAGAGGATATTACCATTAGTAGAGGCTGGGTTTCTAGAAGCAATCTCCTTATCCCTTACCTATGTGCTCCCATAGGATGAAATTCTAAATAGACATTAGTTAGTTGATCCACCTAAGCTAGAAGTTCATGGTCCTTACCTTGGCAAGTAGGATAACCCTTTTCAGTGTGAGAGACACCGCAGGATCATGTTATCACTCACATGGTCTCTATGTTGGTTAAGGCTACTTCCCACAATTATAATGAACTAAGGTTACTTCAAGAAGTATCTCACATGTGTTCAAAGGTTTCAAAGATGTTAGCTTGCATTGACCATGTTTTATGACTTATGTTTTCTAACCCTTTTATATCATGTTTTAGCTTGGTCATTGCCTGTCCCCAAGCTCCTCAAGTTCCGGTTGACCATTTGACTGAGCAAGTGACTAATGTGGAGTTTAGGGATGCTTTTCAAGTATTGGCTCAAGCCATGACGGCCAAAGCCAATAGGGAGGTTGCGGTTCTCATGAACCCAAATGTGGGTATGGCGGCATGTAGAGTGAGGGACTTCACTAGGATGAATCCTCTGGAGTTTCATGGTTCTAAGTTGAGGAAGATCCTCAAGAGTTCATTTATTAGGTTTATAAGGTATTGATGATCATTGGAGTGACGCTGGTGGAAAAGGCGGAGTTGGCCGCTTACCAACTTAAGCGTGTTGCATAAATCTGGTTCAAACAATGGAAAGAAGGGAGACCGGAAGATGCGGGTCCTCTTGATTGGGAAAAGTTTAAAGTTTCTTTCCTTGATAGGTTCTTTCCCCTTGAGATGAGGGAGGAAAAGGTACTTGAGTTCATCAACCTTCGTCAAGGAAGTATGAGTGTGAGGGAATATGCTTTGAAGTTCATGCAATTATATAAATATGCTCCTACAATGGTTGCAGATCCTAGGGCAATGATGAGTAAGTTCGTTTTGGGTGTGTCCGAAATGGTGGTTAAAGAATGTCATGTCGCAATGCTCATTAATGACATGGACATCTCTCGTCTCATGGTTCATGCTCAACAGATCGAAGAGGAGAAACTTAAGGAAAGGTCTAGGGAGACAAAGAGGGCTAAAATTGGTGATGGTAATTTCTCTCATGCAAGGTCCGATGGATATGATCGTCTGAAGTTTCGACAAAGGTTTTCCGGTCAAGGTTCCTCCAATGCTCCTTCTAAGTTCAAAAAATATAGGGTGTCTAACCCTAAGCCTCAAGGAGGGAATGGTAATGGATCTTCATTGCCTATGTCTACTTGTGCTAGGTGTGGAAAAAAGCACGAGGGTAAGTGCCTAGCGGCATGGATGGTTGCTTCAGTTGTAGTAAAAGTGGTCATAAGATGTGGGATTGCCCAATGCTTATGGCTAAAGGAAGAGAGGGGAAGCAAGCTCCTCCTAGTGGTTCGGGTTCCAATGCTCCCAATCAAAACTGATTCTTTGCACTCCAGACTCGTGGTGAACAAGAGGGTTCTCCCGATGTGGTTACTGGTATGTTGAAAGTCTTCCAACTTTATGTTTATGCTTTACTTGATCCCGGTGCCACCTTGTCTTTTGTGACGTCATATGTGGCTATGAGGTTTGATATTCTTTTGGATGTGTTGTTAGATCATTTTTTGTCTCTACTCATGTTGGTGATTCTATTGTGGATAAGATGGTCTATAGAAAATGTCCCGTCTCCTTATCCTATAGAGTTACTTTAGTCGATTTGGTAAAGCTTGATATTCTGTATTTTGATGTTATCCTCGGTATGGATTGGCTGCACTCATGTTATGCTTTTGTCGATTGTAGAACCCTTGTAGTCAAGTTTCAGTTTCCGAATGAGCCTGTCCTAGAATCGAAAGGGAGAAATTATATGCCTAAGGGTCAGTTTGTCTCTTATCTTAAAGCTATAAAGATGATTGCTAAGGGTTGCATATACTATCTAGTTAGGGTGAGGGATGTGGATTCCGAAACCCCTACTCTTGAGTCGGTCCCGTTGTTAATGAGTTTTCGGTAGTGTTCCCATATGATTTACCCAGCATTCCTCTCGAACGGGAAATAGACTTCGGTATTGACCTTCTCCCAGATACGCAACCTATTTCTATTCCTCCTTACCGAATGGCTCCGGCAGATCTAAAGGAGTTGAAAGAACAATTGAAAGACTTGTTTGATAAGGGTTTCATCCGATCGAGTATCTCTCAATGGGGTGCTCCAGTTTTTTTTGTTAGAAAGAAAGATGGTTGTCTTGGTATGTGTATTGACTATCGTAAGTAGAACAAGGTGACCATTAAGAACAAGTATCCTCTTCCAAGGATAGATGATTTGTTTGACCAACTTCAAAGAGCGAGTTACTTCTCTAAGATTGACCTTCGGTCGGGTTATTATCAGTTGAGGGTGAAGGAAGATGACATTCCGAAGATGGCTTTTCGAACTCGGTATGGTCATTATGAGTTTTTGATAATGTCGTTTTGTTTTACTATTGCTCCGGCGGCATTTATGGATTTGATGAATAGGGTGTTTAGACAGTACCTTGACATGTTTGTGATTGTGTTCATTGATGATATATTGATCTATTCGAGAAGTGAGGATGAGCATATTGATCATTTGAGGGCTGTGTTGCAAATTCTCAAGGATCAACAACTCTTTGCAAAGTTTAGCAAGTGTGAGTTTTTGCTAAGGTCCATAGCTTTTCTTCATCATATTGTTTCGAGTAAGGGTATTGAGATAGATCCTAAGAAGACGGAGTGAGATCCTCCTTAAGACCATTCCATCAAGATCAACTACTAAGAATTGAATTTTTGAATCAATATTTGACAGATCCATAAATTAGGAGTGATTACCAAGTCATAGACTAAACTATGAACCCAATCTGAATCGAAACCCTCTGGACCATAACACAACCACCATGATGAATCTTTTCTCACATAACCACGGTAAATTCTAAATCAATACTAGCTACAACTAGAAGTGAACCTGAACCAACCATCACTCACTCATAATGCACAAGCCATCAAAGATCTTATCATGATTTCCTTCTCACAACACAGTCTTTTCACGAACTTAAGTTATAAAAATCTGATATTTAGATATCGTGTACTCTTCAAGGGAGGATCAAACTTTTCTAACCCAAAAAATGAAATAATCAAGTAACCACCCAATGAGTGATACACTCCAAAATATAGAACCTCTAACATACTCTTAGACAATTGTAACTCATCATAATAGCTCTTCAATAAGTTCTCATAAGCAAGGTTGTGCGTGTAGAACTACTGTTGTAACACGAAATATATCATATTTGAAAAGAACAAGTCTAACCAAGGATGACAACCTACCAAGAGGACAATCACAGGATCGGTACACCCGATCCACCACTAGGGATTCACTCATAGATATGAAAACATATGTGGCATAGGCAGTGAATCATACTCCAAATAATGTACAGCACAAAGAAGGTGGTCACATAAGAATATACGGAACCAAGGTCGAATAACATAAGATACTCATTTCATAGTGCCCATATCAAACATTTTCATTCATCTGACTCCTTTTCCTTGATTATTAGCCACCCATAATCAACTAGTCTAGTGCTTATTACAATCGTACACATATTCAATTTATAAAAATTCAAATACTTCTCACAGTACTCCACTGAAGCCAAGACTCTTAATACTAACAAAACATCATAACCACACCGGTCATTTACCCTACTCTCAAACCATCACTAGTATCAAAGACTTCTCAGCAAACACATTGTTGCCTACAAATTTCCGAGCTATGGTTCCATCTCTTTCCATTTAAACATCCCATGATAGATATAGGTCTCACAAAAGGCTGATAACACTAATTTCAAATCAGATAATACCTTCTCATCGAGATAAAGTTGTTATATTTCACCCCAAGTCAACTCCACACAAACTTTAACATACCATATTTCAACTACCATTCCAAACCATCGCATAACTCATGCTAAAACTCAGAGAAATCCTTGGTTACTCCAATAATTTGGTATATTATAAGCTCGTAATCTCTATTCAACATCAAATGTCTATGTAACGCTTCATAACAATCTATGTAGTCCCATCAATAAGGTAATTTCAATCCCCTCGAAGTTATTAATAACCATGTAGTACTGTAGGTCAATCATGTAGTGCATCCATAAGTCACCTACCATAATTTGAACAATCTAGCCTCACATAACAGCAAAAAATCTTTCACACACCTCTATTTGTCACCCAAATCACAACCCAATCTTCATAAAAGTCGTTGATAAATCTCTAATAAGTCTTAACCAAACCAATCCATATCTCACAGTCATATCTGAACTCATAAGCGGAAATTCATACAACATTCAACTTCAAACCTTGGATCGATATGAGAGGTCTTATTCCTTCATCTTTCTTAAATTCTTCTCATGACATAAATTTCAAATACCTTGAAATCTTCAACACACCAGACTCTTTTCTCTTTCACTGACTCCCTTACCAATTGTATCTTTTAACCAACAATTCACAAAATTTTACCTTATACTCTAAACCCACATTTTTAAGTGAAACCTTTCCTTATGTCCTTTAACAATCAAAAGTAACAAATTTTACAACTAAAACCATGCACAAGTCTTTCAAATTGCTCAATACTCGATGTGATCGATTGTTTCTTCCCTTACCAATTCATATCTTGAAAAAACATACTACCATGAACATAGACTTACAATGAAGGACTTAAATTTGGATTCAAACTGTACCAGTTATCAAACTTGAAACAACAAATGAACTTATCGCCACACTCAAGCCGAACGTCTGTGTATTTCTTACTCAAATCTTATCCAACAGTTTTTAACCAATCTGATGAACATGTGAGACTATTACCATAACCAAAGTGAAACAGATGGAACCACGTGTTTCTGAACCAAATTTTCAACCCTCTGAAGATACATCTTTGGCCCTTGCAATCAGAGTAAATATCCTTGCTCTTGCCTCCTTCCGAAGGCTATATTACCTCCCATTAATTCTTTCCATTATATCTCTAGCTCCTTTCAATTTTATTCAAGCGTTTCCTAGTACCTAATACAACTTTCCCTTAAACCACGCTATCCACAACCTTAGATACTCACAAGTCATCATTACCATATACAATCCGTTTAACCAACAATCTTTATCATATAGTTGCATCCCAATCACAATCCATCATGAACTCTTATGACCATCATACTCAAAAAGCCCTTTCCATCACCACACGAAGTCAACCTTCTCATTAACGTGACACCTCAAACCTAGCTATACCAATCCAATCCAAAGGACTAACCCAATTTTATATGCACTTTCTTACTACAATCCTCAATTGCCTTCACACAAGTATACTCGCTGGAACTTTCTTTACCCATAAGCTTGTTATTCCGATATCGATCCAGTCTCATGGAGCTTACGATGAACCTCATTTAGAATCCTCATAATACACTTCAAAACCTAAACACATTAATATCATATAAAAAATCCACCACTAAAATCTTCATTATAAACTAATCCAAGTGTCCGTAGTGACAAGCTAGTTGTTTTTATTTATGCAACATTAAATCTCATTATACGAGCATATGATACAATTGATAACTCCTTAAGTAGTTAGTATTCGACGTATTTGTTTCCATATACCACTAGTATCATATCGTGAAAGTTTGTTAGATCCACCACTAGAACATAGCATACCTACCGAGAAGATAATACCCAAATACCCTACACATTTTTACCCATTAAATAGTTGCAAAATATTTTCGAATCCGTTCCATCTCTAACCCAAATGAAATGCATATTTTCGTAGATCAAGTCGATAGTAGAAGTAACACACTCAATAAATCTAACCAGGTAAGCATCGGTACCATTGTAGTAGTCGTATTATGACACTTCTTGATATACATTCAATTTATGAAACCACAGTAGGGATTCTAACTTCAATAGGCACAACATCATTCTCATCATTCACAAAGAAATCCATACATGTTATGACAACTTTACTAACTTAGTTCCCAAAGTCATACTGTTCAGTACCTAGTCGTTTCTTTAACCATTCCATTTCCAATTACCGACCCACTCCAGATATCCTATGTACCACACAAGTATTATTCCCGCCACCGGATAGTTAACCCAAAAAGATAAGACGTTCATGAAGTCCCTCAAACCATTGTTCGACTTCATCATTTAAATAACCTCAAAGTGCATCATCGAACCATAACCTCACACAATCTCTTTGAATCGTTTAACATTTCATATCTAACCACACATCATTTCCATAAGTCTATCACTTTCAAATCAGATATAACCTCTAAACCATGCACACACACCAACGACTCGCATGAAGAACCACGCACGAGTCACCACTATAATAGAGAGAGTTGAATGAAGAGATAGGGACCAAATCGGATCAAGGATGCACGATAGAGATTCAAGAAGTGAAGATTTTTCCTAAAAGTCAATATAGCCTCTCGAAGATAATAACAGACGTCTCTGTAAGACTCTATTGATACTCGGCTTGTATACACGTGAGACCAACAAACCTAGGGCTCTGATACCATTTTGTCACGATCCAAAAATGGATGTGATAGCACGCATCTTATCCCACCAAGACAAGCCAGCATAAACCCAAATATAACGATAATATGTGGAAGTTAAAATAAGGATGAAAGTTTAACACTAATACTAAAGCAGAATTCAATGTCAACTTAATTAAACTCCCAAAACCTGGTTGTCACGTGTACCAGCCTCTAAAGTGTTACAATTGATTCAAAAGAAAAAATACAAGTCTCAAATGACACTATTTCTAGAATAGAACAAGATCATAAATAGGAGTAAGAAGGTCCACTGAGATTACAAACAGCTACCTCACAAATCTCCATAGGGATCCTCGGAAAAGAAGAGAATAGAAAGTATCACAAAGATCCGGGCTTGTAACCTACAAAAAGTATAGAAGCAAGGGATGAGTACCAAACCACACGGTACTCAGAAAGTTAACTTCTAAACACAAGCAAAGGGAATAAAATATGGGTACTCCTTACCACCCCAACCGAACCTCCACAACTACAACCTGCATAAAAACTAGCCCAACCTAACAGTTCACAATTTGCATAGCACACAGCTCAACAACAATACTCTAACAATTACATATCCTCAACAATAAACTCAATATTCATCAATCACAAGTTCCACAGAAAGGCACTCAGAAGATCAGCAACAGACAAGATCAAGTTCACCAATGATAAAGATGTGCAATGCAATGTCAAGTATAGTGATGCATGTCTGACCTAAAGATACACACCCGCTGTCTCTCAGTCCAGGACCCATGGGGGACATATATGTCCATTCATCCATCGCGGTGTGCGACACAACCCTCAATAATAAAATTTATCTCGGCGTGCGCCATGTCCCTCGATAATAAAATATGTCGTAGCATGTGACACGTCCCTCAAATCATAATATTCACCGCGGCGCGTGACACATCATTCAAAATGGTAAGTCCTCTTTAATTTCTTATTCTTTCTCAATACACATAACACTTTTCACAACCATCTCGCAGAATAATGCAAATGACATATTCACACAAATAATGAGGAGATGACCATTTTCATAACAATGCACAATTCGCAACAACACAATCGTAATACAACATCAACAATGAATCAATAAGCCTTACAATCCATTCTTAACACATCACACACCAATAGTTAATCAGATTGTCTTTTATTACCCCTTTTTCATCATCAGAATTATTCAATATGGACAAATCAACCCATCACCAAGTCACATTAATCCCCAACACAACCACAAGGAAATACACTATTCTATACACTTAACGAGGGTTTAGAAATCCACTTGCCTCAAATAATCAAACAATCACTCTGGTACTGAGCCTTTCCTTTTCATTGGACTTTCAAATCAATGTAATCTATTCAAATAAATAATCACAATAAGATTTCAAAACCAACAACACCTACATTACTATGTTTCTAGTTTAGACCCAAGAACTCACCCCAAATCTATAATCAAGTTCTTAAATCTTGATGACAATTAACATGTCAACTCTTTCAATTTTCTCTAAATTTCAAGCCTAGGGTTAAGTTCTAATTTCTCCAATATCATTAATCTAATAATATTCATATAATACAATACACCTAATATTTAAATACTCTTACCAATATATCAAAACTTGGATCTAATATGATATCATACAATAAACTTTCAATCACGAAAGAATAAACATACTCAAAACTAACATATATATCAAGAACCGTAACCATGATATTTATATGCAGAATTGAAACCTTTTGAAATAATGCACTCGCACCCATCACCAATCTCCAATCACTATATCATGATTACACAATTAATAGCTCCATCAATTATTATTTTTTGTCTCCTAGCATCCCTTAAGAAACTTCAGTAGGCGTAAATAAATATAGTGGAATAAACTCTATCTACCCACATAACACAATTACCCCAATAATTAATCCTCCATTAGCCCACTTTTTTTTCAATCAAAACATCAATCTGTAACACAATCTACTTTTTCCAAATACCTCTGTGATAATGAGATTTATTGGTGTTAGCTTCCTTATATTATCCAATCAATATTTTATCTTATAATATTTGAAAGTAATGATTACAACATTATAAAAGAAAGGAAAATTATTATGATTCCAAATCTCTATTTTTCTCGAACAATTTTTTTTACCTGAAGCAGATTTTTCCAAAAGGAGATTCGGGTCTTCTCTTCATAAGATGTCGCGGCCGTTTATGATTTATGACACAGAAATATCGTCCCTCATTTATTTTAGTTTATTCTTTTATATGGGTCAAGTCCTATAGGGTATTAAATAAATTATGGACTTAGCTCATTAGTCACAAATTAAATTAATTATCAAAAAATTATCCGTCAATTAATTAACTATAGTTAAATGAATAGTTTAAAATTCTCAAACCAACTTCATCAACTAATCAGGAATGACTCTTCATAACTATCGATAGGGGTAAAAATGATAATCTTATAGTTAAATGAATAGTTTAAAATTCTCAAACCAACTTCATCAACTAATCAGGAATGACTCTTCATAACTATCGATAGGGGTAAAAATGATAATCTTATAGTTAAATGAATAGTTTAAAATTCTCAAACCAACTTCATCAACTAATCAGGAATGACTCTTCATAACTATCGATAGGGGTAAAAATGATAATCTTATAGTTAAATGAATAGTTTAAAATTCTCAAACCAACTTCATCAACTAATCAGGAATGACTCTTCATAACTATCGATAGGGGTAAAAATGATAATCTTATAGTTAAATGAATAGTTTAAAATTCTCAAACCAACTTCATCAACTAATCAGGAATGACTCTTCATAACTATCGATAGGGGTAAAAATGATAATCTT